>CM021110.1:191185170-191320212 GCA_007115665.2 Sequoiadendron giganteum | reverse complement strand
GTTGTTTATTCATTCTATTCTCATAAGTATGGGTTACCGCTTTGTAAGAGGGAGCCATAGAAGGATCAAGAGAATCATTATCAAATGGAACACCATTAATAGAACAAACCCTTTTATGAGAAGGACTAGTTGGAGTCAGATAAATGACTGGTCTCTTAGGCCTTTGACGGGCAGAAAAGACATAGATTATATTTATAGAATCATCAAAACTAGTAGAATAATTATTTGAATATATATTCTCAACATCAATCCAAATAGGATCAAATGTGGAAGGAGGTTCATCATTCGCTAATGCATCATCTCTAGAAGAGAGTGCATCAGAACAAAGATGAGATTCATCATTCACCGATACAACGTCTCTAGAAGAGAATGTATTGGAATGGAGGCGAGATTAATCATTCACAAATGCAACATCTCTAGAGGAGAGTGTATTGGAAGGAATAGGAGATTCACCATTCACAAATGAAACATCTCTAGAAGAGAGTGCATTGGAATGAAGGGAACATAGAGTAACATTAAGAAAGGTATCAATGATCTCATCTTCTTGCAACAAAATATCCTCCGAAGCAAGAGGAATTTTGTGAGAAGGATTAAAGATATCAAGTGAAATAGGTAAAGCCAAGTCACCATCATATGCATGAAATGGAATATCATTAACATTTTGAAAAATATTAGATACTGAGCTAATAAAAGAAGATATAAAATTCATTTTGGGGTGATAGAACTAAGAAAAACCAGAAATCCAGATTTTTGGATTTTTTTGGTATTTTCTAGGTTTTAGTAATTTGCATTTTCGGAGGCCTTTGGAGCAGAATTTGAGGTTGAAACTTGCATCAGTACCTAAAAATGGGTTCTTGAAGGCATACTTTTTTAGGGATTGAATTAGTACTCTAGGAGACCTTTCCAATGGTGTAAACGGTTTTGAATTTCGAGCACCGAGTCAAAAGTTATGACCCCACCAAGTTGGGGTAAATAAATTCCTAGTTTTGCGGTTCACGTCGGGTTCACCTAAATGTAGAGAATGGGGATTCACTACTCACAAGTTCTCTTCATTTAGAGAGCCTCACGGGGTGAACTGACCTAAACTACCTCAAGGAACAACACAAGAGTTTCAGAATCAGAAAGAGCAGGTCAGATATTTTCTAGACAAACTGATGAGCTCTTGGCCAAAGGATGGAAGCGCGGGTCTGGGACAACACCATGATGCGTTGGCGTCTCTCTGGCATGCTAGCATCTCATACGGACCAGAAAGTGAGAATGTCACAAAAAATGGAAAAGTAGCTACTAGCAACCTGATTACTAGAAACTTTCAAGGCACAGGAAAATAATAGAATGTGATAGAACTGAAGTAAAGTACAAATGATAAAGTAAGAGAAGAAAGAAAATGCTCACAACCATGCAAGTGATGAAGCCTCCAGCATGTGAATGTCTTCAATACCTGCATGCGTAAGATTTGGAGAAATTTTTGGGGTTGTATAGGGGTTTGCCTCATTCAAACCCCCATTTTGGTGTTCCCACCTCCATGAACAACCAAAAAGATAGAGATAAATGAACCGAAATGGACAAAGCATGTGGTGAAAGCAAAACCTGATTTAGAAGTAGAACCCGCACCACCAAGTATGAGTGATAGAAGCCATCCCCGCTCGAGGAGGAGAACCCATATCACAAAAGAGGTGATAAAAGCAATCCCCACTCGAGGAGGAGAACCCATATCACAATATGTAGATGCAATCAATAGGGCATGTGTGAAATCCCAAGATTCTCACAAGCATAAGGCAAGGGGGGTATCACATGCAAGAGCCAATGGCTACAAAGAGTGTTTCAAGGATGTGAGAACTTTAAAGAATGTTGTTGTAGCAAGAAATGAAGCTGTGAGAAAAATAACAAGAGAAAATGTTAGAGTGAAAGTTGGACAGGAGCTAGAGAGCCAAATGAATTGAAAAGATAGCTTTTTAAAGAGGGAAAAGAAGCTTCTTGAGCCGTTTCAAGGTGTCTCATAGCAAGATGCTAAGGAAGTGGACACAAAAGTGGATACAAGAATGTATGTGAAATTACAAGGGGTGCAATTTCACGACATTACACATAGTACAAAGGTACAAAGGAAAAATCATATTTTTGGTTGATAAAGACTATTCTTACATGGAATATGTAGAGACAAGGACAACTTGGATTCCAAGATTAACTTATGAGGTCTCCACATAGGAGATAAAAACATGTTTATATTCTTCTCAGCAAACCCAAGGACACAACAACAAACATATTTGGAACCTATGATGAAATAATGGATAAGATACATAAAATAAGTACAAAGGAGCTCATATTAAAAATCATAGAGATGAATTACATAATAAATGGGGTATTCCACCAAAATCTACATCAGAAATCCCTGTGGAGGATCCACAGCTTGATCTTGTTAATCTATCACTTTCCCAAGGACCTAGAAGAACCAATAGGTCCACATCTATTGCTACAATTTCCCCAAAGCCCTTCGGATCTATAAAAACTACTTCCACTAGAAGAAGAGCTACATTTGAAACCCTGGAAAAAATGAAAACTATAGAGAAGAAGCATGCGATGCCTAAAAAACTTGCCAAAAGGAAGAAGATTCAGATTTTGGAAATTGAAGAGGAAGGAGAAGGAGAGGAAGGAACCTCTAAACTGAAGAAGAAAGAAAAATAATACTAAGAAAACTTCTCTGGTGACACCTCCACATGAGTCTCTCCAATTAGAGGCAATATTCAATGGGATTGTACATCATGGCATGCTAAAGGAAACAACATAGCTTCATTCAGATATGCCTCTTGTAGATCAAAAAACCATTGAGAAGGAAATAATGATGTTTATGATCAAATATAATGTGCCTTGAAGTGAAATTATAGAAAAGGTTTTAAAGAGTCTTTCTTAGGCTCTAAGGAAAAAGAGAGAAAAATTCATATAAATGGATGAAGAGTTGAGAAAACAAGCTCTTGACAAGGCTATATCTTCTATTTCTCAAGAAGAAAAGGATTAAATATCTCAAAAGCAGGCTCGGGATCTAAGACCATAGCATACAGTGGATGTCCTTATGAGCATGGAGAAGGAGGATATAAATAAAATACAAAAGGAGACTGAAGAAGTGAAAAATAATTTTTTTGAAGAAGTAAAATAAATTGAGAATGTGGAGCAACCACATGTGTCTCCACCCCACACTACACTATCTCCTTTGCATAACACTAATAAGAAAAATCCACAAGAGGATAAAGAAGAGAATTTTGCACAAGATGAAGGAATTGCATTTCCCGATCACAATGTTGTGTGAAATAATCCTCCTCCAAAAAATATGGAGAAATAAGGTAACCTTGATCAGAAAGAGGAGCAAGTAAATAGTGGTACATGGGAGAGTTATGAGAAATGGCAAGAGACATCTCCCTCTTCCTCTCTTGTAGATTCAATCAGGGATTTTTTGGTGCAAAAAAGGCAAATTCAACCAGTGGTTAGTCCACAATTGTTACAATTTCCAGTGCTTGATGGACAAGTTAACTTGTCTAGCATATCTCGTCTCCATAAGTTACAACTAGGAGATATACTTCATTCCACTACAAGGCAAGAGATTCTTCAACAACAAGTTGAGGGTGTTGAATTGTTGAAAGAAGTAATAAAGATGATTTAGGAGGAATTACCTGAGGCAAAAAGAGATCCATCTCTGCCTCCCACACAACAGATGAAGCTTCTACCGAAATATTTCAAAGCTCACTCATCTTATCTAGAGAAGCAGGTAGAGCATAAGGAAATTGAACATGTAAAAAATAAAATAATGGCTGATGCCTTTGGTAGATATATTGAGGCACACAATAAGGTGCAAGAGAATATGAAAAACATTCAAAAATTCTTAGAGGATGCTAAAGTGTTGTATCAATTTTGTCTAAAATTTCCAACAACTACAAAGAGCATAAAGGATAAAATTGACTCTATTGAGTCAAAAATAACTCAAGTGGCCAATATATATGATCCAATGAAGGACAAAGATGGGGCTACAAGGGCACAAATAGAAATTTTTCACTCCAAAATGAAGTAGCTTATGGACTAAAGAGAGAAAATCAAAGGAATACTTAGTCAACTAAGGGGAGTTGTGAGTTTGAAGTTAGCATCCTTGACTGGCATGGTGACAAAAGCAGAAAAAATTATTCAAATTTTAAAGGTGCCAGCTACTTTGGAAGAGGCAGAAGAATAATACATTCAGCTTGAAATCCAAATGCACATTCTCTCTTATGTAAAGAAGCATTGGGATGCAACTCTTTCCTAGTTAAAGGTAATTTATAAGAATTATTTGCCTTCTAAGTAAATAGAAGATTATTTGAAGGTAAGTAAATTTTTGAAGCTATGTAAATATGCAAGGAATAAGATAGGAATAAACAGTGTTATTTTTTTTTAACAAGGCAATATGTGTGTATGAAATAAGGAAATTGAAGAACAATTTTTCTAAATCAATTTTGAAGTGACATAGGCTAATTCTCAGGGGGAGTGAAATAATAAAGAATAATAAGGTTTGAACAAAAAAGGGGAGCCTATATGTTTTTGATGGCATAGAGGAAGACCACTAGCCTTTTTCCCTTGATGTCAAAGGGGGAGAAATTACATATCAGGTTGGTGTTGTCATCAATGACAAAGGGGGGGATTTTTTCATATGTTGTCATTGATGTCAATTGTATGATGATGTCAAAGGGGTAGATCAAAGGAGTAATGATAATCAGTATCATATGTACATAGTCGTACCTTATCTTCTGAAGTTCATGATAAGTGTATATTGTTAATATCCTTAATAAATTATGTTGATAATGGATTCCTTGAAAGTTACGAATTCTTGTGTCTCGGTGTTAGATAAAGAAAGTTACCAAAAGTTTGAAGAATTTTGGTTAAGTTCAAGTCAAGAAAGTGTCTCAAGCTCAAAATAATATACCACATTTTACCACATTTGATGTTATGGTCCCGCAAATAAAGAAGATAACTTGTAACTACTCCCAAGTATGTTCAGATCAAATTTGAGATCGTGAAACCTACCACAAAGTGTTTGAGTCAACAAAGTGAAGGAAGTAGTGAAACTAGGTAGTTGCAATCATAAAGAGATAGTATAATGATCCACACTTCTCCTCCATTGAAGATATGGTCCTCTAATTCAGAGAATTCCTATATACAGGTAAGACACGCATGTGATTCAAGTTTCAAGTGAAAATTTGTACTGCAATAGTTTATGGAGTCATTTGTGTGAAGATAAGTCTTGTTGATGGTTAAAGTAAGAAGAGGAAGATAATAGATGCCACCACATTTCATTGGATCTTGAAATTAGGCTTTGATGATTAAAAGAAAAACTCATATGGTTAGTTAGTATACTCAGTTCAATTTTCATATGTCTTTGTCTACCACACGTATGATTTTGAACGATTTACATCAAGATTGTGTAACCAAAGTGTATTAGGGGTACCGACATCTGTGTTCAAATGTTTGTGCCAATATGAAATTATTTGAAATGGTAAAAAGAGTGTATAGGAATGTTTGGAAAGCCATATAGTATTCATATCATGATACACATGATGTTATTTGGTCTCTTTGGTATCTCTTTTGGTCTGGAATTGATATTTTGGGTATTAAGTGTTTCTTGGGCTGACTTAATATGCTAAGATGATTGTGCAAAGTGTGCACCAATGTGGAGATATGTGGTAAGATAAAATAGGTCCTTATTATCTCTTGGTTTGAACCACTTTTGTTTTCTCTTACCGTGGATATCTTGGAGCCGACTTGTCACAATCGTTGCATGTTTCATGTTGCACATTCCATCTTGGTCAACTAAGGAGAAACTTTCTGAATATTGCAGAGGATATAAATGTAATATCAAGAATCTTGAAAAGAGTGAGTAATGATTGTTATGTGTTAAAAAGGTTATGTGCAAATAAAATAACTATAGAAGCTATTTTGATAATGCAATATGGAAAAGATCAATCTAGGCATGGTAGCTCAGTTTGTGATGTTGTTGTGAAGATAATGGAGACAATTGTGATGATAGATAAAAGGTACTTGATGGTATTTTGATGTTGTGGAGTTTAGTAGATTGGTTGAGAAGAAGTAAGATAGTATTGTAGATCCTAAAAAGGTTAGTAGAAAGAGAACAGTAATTTTTATACAAAGGATGTAGCCTCATTCTTGATTGTAAGTATTGTGGTGCTTGAGGGAGTTTCAAATTCCTTTGGGTTGTATCCTATAAAACTTGTTGTAAATCCTATTTTAACTTATGAGGATAGATTTGGATAGTAGATCCAAGCAGCTTACTCACCGTGGTTCTTCCCTTCTAGGGTTTTTAACATAAATTTGTTGTTATGGTTGTGTGCTTATGTGTTCTTTTACTTATCATGGTTTAAGTGTTTTCATATGATTAATTTCCATTAGAAGTGAAGAATTTTATTAAGTACCAATTCAAGACCCTCTCAATACTTTCGTGTGTTCAACAAACCTATCTAGGGCGAGCAAAACCACCATGATTTTTTAACCATGTTTTCAATTTTTCATATGAATCTTGACAAAGCTTATGAAAAAATAAGAATTCCTTAGTGATCATATTCTCTACACACACGAGATCAATGTGTATCATTGGTGTAGGTTTTCCATTGATATGTCTGATGATATAGAGAGGACCATCTGGTGCACGTATAGATGCATAAATATGTGTTATAGTAATATCGGGTAACAAAGTGGTTTGAATCTTATGGGTTTAAACATCTATGACATTAATCATATCATCTAGACCATTCTCAAGATCATTCTTATCATCACCATATTCTTGCACAAATTTATATGCATGATTTGGCATTGGATTGGTGAAAATTTGCAAATTTTGTTTGGGTGGGGTGATGGAATTATTTACTTTATCATTAACATCAACCAATTGGATGTGATTAGAATTGATGAGGTATTGCACTTGATGTTTAAGATACATACATTGTTATGTATCGTGTTTGGGTGTACGATGATATTAACAAAATTCTTTTAAGTTAAATTTTAGAGATAAAGGTTTGTTTGTGTCCATGGGTCTAATCAGAGGTAACTAGATTAGATTATTTTTTAACAATTGCAACATGATCGAATGTAGAGAATTAGGAAATTGAGTAAATTGTCTATCTATTGACCTAAATTGATAGGGAGTTGAACTTATGGTTGTGACTTGTGGCTCAATGTTGTTAGCTATTTGAGGTGTACTTATTTTGATAAAGTTCTTGTTTTGAGCATGAATTTAGATTTCTCAATAGGATTCAATGAAGATGTTCCTTCATACTAACTAACTGTATCTAATAATCATGAAGATCTATACACAAATGTGTAAAGGATGGGTATTTCACTAATAATATCTTATCTCTAATGGTAGGTTGTGAATTTCCAATGAACACTCTTTGAACATCAACATCAAGAAGAGAATAGTTCATTTGCGAGTAAATTAACTGATATTGCCCTATAAAGTCTATCACCTTTTCATGTTTCCTTTTATTTCAATGTACTAAATCAGTTAACATAATTTGAGGTCCAATGTTTACTTGAAAGTGTTGAAGAAATACAACCAATTCATTGAATAAATTTATGGAGTTGTTCAACAATGGGAAAAACCATTCCAAGGCCATGTGTTTCAATAATCTTGGAAATATTTTGGCTAAGAGCTTATCTTTAAAGATGAAGTCACTACACAATGTTGTATAAGCTGATACATGACTATTAGGGTCTCCCTTACCATTATACTTCTCAAATCTAGGTATCTTTGTTTTATAAGGAATGGGTGTTTTCAAAATTTCAATTGACAATGGGATCCTCTTAAAATAATGTGTTAGTTTTCCATTTTGAGTTTGATTCAATGTAGAGATTTACTATTGAAGTGATGTCACATTTTACAAAAGTTAAATTATAATCAAATAATTTCTTGACATGTTTTGAGAGTTTGGTGAATATGGTGGTATTGTGTAAGTGCTTAGTGGACTACTATGTTGAAATTTTATAATAGATGATAAAATTTGAGGTGTTACATGTGATGCCACAAAACTATAAGGATTCCCACTAGAAAGCCCTAAGCTTGAATTTATGCTAGTAGTGTGTTGTATCGTTGAAGATATAGTTGGCAATGTGAATGTAGGAATAAAAGGTATAGTTGTGGGGAGGGAAATTTGTTCTCCTCCTTGGTTTTGAGTGTATCCTAATGCTTGAGCACAACTAGCTATTGTGAGATAGACTATGCAAAACCTCTATTCCTTGGGCATCATTGATTAACTTCCTTAGGTTGTCCAATATAGGCACTGCTTATCCCACTAAGGATTTAGTGCTTAAGTAGTCTTGTAATCCTTCTAAGTATTTTCCCAATTATTTTAGTTTGTCTTTGGGAACATGGGAAACAACATTATCAACATCCATAAAGGTGCTTGTTTTCGAATTTTTCATGGGTATGGTAGGATTAGGGATTGAGTCCAAAATTGGTTGCGTATTGACAACAACTTGTATGTTCAAGAGTTGGAGGACTTAGGATCCATAGCGGACATAACAATAGAACAAGATGCCATAAGTCTGTAACTACATCTCACTAGAGTATTGACAATAAGAAAACCAGTCATAAATCTCATAAGAGTTTCAAAACATTAGGTGTGCCTACTATGAATACTAAATTCCAAATAGTCATAGTAAATAGATAGGAGAAAAATTTAGAAAGTAGAGATAAATTGAAAGCACATAGATAGTGATTAGGTAATAATTTGGAGCAAAATTAGCTGGACAAGAGCATCCAAAGCGACTATGTCAAGTACAAGTTTTTGCAAATTTCAAATTTTTACTGCGTAATAATGTTTAAGGTTCCTATTTTTGTGTGTGTATAGGTGTGATAGTGAATATTTTTCTAAAATTTGATTGATTTAAGATTATATAATGTAAAATACAAGTATGCAATAATTTTGAAAAAAATTAAGCAATAAAAGATAATTTTAGATACAATTTCTAGAAGTAAAATGCAACATTTGACTGGTCCTAATATGAAAAATCTGAAAATGATGAATTTTATAACTTTTTGACACAAAACAATACAATTTTTTACTTCTTGACTAGATGCAAAGTACCTAAATGGATGCAATGAACACTTTCAAATTTGAGTTTAGACCTAATGCTGATTTCCAAATGTAATTAGAATGTGGATTTGACCTATGATGAGTGCAATCAACCCTATTGCAACCTATGATGCAATATTATATGCATTTTTTTGAATTTTTATGCTTTTAATGATGCAAAAATGAATGCCTAAATGAACAATGCAATACTAGTCCTAAGATCTAGGATGATATATTTCAGATTTCAGAAGTTCTATAAATTTAATACGTCAGGTTCACCAAAATGTAGTATAGGAAAAGTGATCCTAGAATTTTACTAGGATTAGCCACCTTTCACTACAAAACATAGTTTAGATCAACAAGGGAATTAGATTGAATTGCAACCTCGAAGGTGAGTCAATTAGCCTTGGATCTGAATTGATTTTGGGAGTTGGAAATGGATTTTAAATTAAAATTAAATGAAGTAGATAAAAAACTATGAAAATACACTATTCTGATATAAATACATAAAAACTAGAAATTGAAGTCAAAATTTGAGACCAGATCTGGAAAGGGCAAAGTATTGCACACTTGTGGTTCAAATCTGAGCCTAATTTTTGAGGAATAAGTCACCTAGGGAAACTATGTTCTTGTTGACCAGTTTGAAATCTATTTTCATAGTCCTCTAGAGCTTGTTGAGATCCTTCTTCCTTTTGGGTCTCACAATTGGATCTTCATAAGATGCTAAGATAATTGAGTTTTTATATCTTGTCAAGTTGTAGGGTTTAAATGCCACAATGAGAAAATGATCTTCAATATTCCTCCAATATTCTTCAAATATGAAACCTGGACATTCAAAGAGAGAGGAAGGGTTGTTCCATATAGGGGCTTGCCTCGATCAAACTCCATGTTGATGTTTCCACCTCCATAATGGATAAATTGATAAAAGAGATATTATCCTTTTGAGGGATAGAAGCTTAATAGAAAACTAATGATGAATCAAAAATGGATTGTAACTCACCACTGAAATATGGCTTTCTTGAAGGACTGAAGTCATGCACATCGCCTCAAGGCTTGATTGCTTTGAAGACCTACAAGGGCTAGTACAAACAAAATGATAGCATAAACATGAACAAAATCATGTAAAACTAGACATGATGCTTTGATATTAAATTGATGCAATAAATATGATCTCGACTTGATAATAATTACTTGATAATGCTCTTGATTCCCAACTCTTGTTTCTTAGTTTTCAAATGATGAAATGACTAGGTATATATAAGCATTTAATCTAATTTCTTGAAAATTAAATCTCGATAGCCGACATTTGACATTTGAAATTCAAAGGATAAAATGCCAACTTCGACATATTAAAATTTGGAAGTAAAATAGGGGGACCAAGTCACCTGGGGTGACGTAGTCTTGGCCTTATTTTGCAGGATGTAAGGTGTTGGGAGAAAAAAAAATGTTTTCTTAGGTTTTGCAAATGGGTTTTCATGGTAAATATCCAAATAGGCCATGGAATGCATAATTTAGGACATTAAATATACAATCAGGTCCATACACTTAGGAGGGAGAAAAATCTTGTGTGAAATTGTCAAGGGTGATAATTTATGATGCTAAAAATGTGCTACCTGTGTTATTAGTGATAGTGATTAGTAGTGTAATAGTCCTAGACATGAGGAGTCATGGATTCCCTATTGGCTATGGGATGGTTATTGAGCAGATGATTGAGGATGGTATGGTTTATGCATGGGGTTCATGTGTACTAGATACCTTATATCACCAGCTACATCAGGTTTTTTACCAACATGGATCGAGCATAGGGTGTGGAGTGACACTTTTATGCATATGAGAATGGGAGCATATTGCAGTCATGCAACTAGTAGTGGACAAAGCATAGTCACCGAGGTTGACCTTTGTATATGCATATGATTGTGCTAACTCATCATAGATTAGGGGATGTCCCATACTATAGATGAGTCATATATGACATGGTTAGTTTTACCTAGAGGCCATGGATATAGTGCAAGGCATGGTTGGACGATGGAGATCACATACCATATTTTTAGTAGACACACTATTTTATTGGGAGGATGACATAGATCATTGAGTTATTCTTTCCAAATCAAGTCTATAGATAGTTTGGGGACCGGTAGGATGCACCAATAGGTGAGGCCTTATTTTCTAGATCACATACAAAGATCCTACTTTGGGGGCCCATGATTAGACCAGACACAACTATTGGTGATTTTGAGTGGTTGTTACCGATTCTATGGATATCTCATCTAGATATTACTAATGTAGGGATGAAAATGTTCTATGATATGTGGTGGGCAGGGATGAGATCAACATGACTGACATATCCTTCAAGTGGAGATGGGGGAGGGGGACAAGAGATGAGGAGAAGTAGGTGAGTATTTCATCAAGTTGATCATGGGGATGATGGGGGAAAAGAGAGGAGAGGTAGGTGAGCATGTTACCAAGTTGATCATGGAGATGATGGAGGAGGAGGTGATGATGGGGGAGATGGAGGAAAGGTAGCGGTGCCACCATCCGTGGTACAATAGACAATGCAACCACCACCAGTAGTACAAAAAGTGATGATTAGGGTGCAACTTTGCAAGCCTAGGTATAGGGATTATAGGCATAGTTGAATAGTGTGTAGGGTTAGTTAGTAGAATGAATGTAGAGAGGGATGTGGCGATTATTCAATTTCAAAGAGAAGAGCAGTCTTTTCTCAAGGTTAGAGATGTGGCACAGGGGTAGATAGTTGAGATGATCTTGGAGATTATGTGATCCACACAAGATACCCTCTATTATAGGTATCTATATGAGGGAGTGGTTCCACTAGAGTGTCAAGTTCCTAGATTTACATGAAGTAGATCTAAGAGATCTAGATCTCGCAAGCCAATAAGTGAGGGATTGATGGGGCCACTACCTCATCCAATACCATCAGAGTAAAGTGGGGAGAAAGGATAGAGAGGGACAAGACCGTTAGGTTCATAACAGTCAGGACCATCAGGGTCACAACACCTAGCTCCTTCCCATTCTGAGGGAGGGAGTTCCATGTAGCCTATTTTGGACTAATTTTGTAGACACATGATGATTTTTTTATGTGGGCTAATGTATTGCATATTTATGGCCGATGAACACATGTACAAATATTATATAGTGATGTATTATGAAACATTATTATATATATATATATATATATGAGATCCATTTTTGGTTGTGATAGTTATGCATGCCATGTTATGATGTTATGATTCCTATTTGATTTTTCTATGTGATGGATCTGTGTATGCATTGATGATTTTGTGTGATGCAATGATGTGATGGATATATGAGGATGGTTAAATGACATGTTGACATGATATGATGATATGATATTTTTATATTTTTTATGATATGATGTTGATGACCTATATGATACTAACATAATAGATGCGGGGTATATGCATGTGATGATATCGATACATATGTAGTAATGTAGTGAATGATGGGTTTTTTTTGTGATATGCATTGTATGGTTCCTAATATGTGTGCTCATGTAGGATGCATGTATTTTATGGATGCATTATGCTTTATTTATTTGGTTGTATCATGATACATGCACATGATTGGAAATTAGTATGGTAGAAGATAACGATGAAATAGTGATGGAATGATTATTATTGATCGATATCACATAATGAAATTTATGATGAGATTAAATAGAGGGATATGAGATAGATGGATATAAATGAATTGATTTGGATGGATATAAAAATTGATAGATATTATGCTTTCTATTTTGCGCTATTTTTATTGTAGACACTGAAAAATGTCCTAAACTTGTGAACACCATTTTACTCGTCAATTCCCTTTCTTCCCTAAATAATTAAATAATTTTAATTATTTAATTAATTCAATTCTTTCCCTTTATTTCTTCCTTTTGATTAATTAAATAAATATAATTTATTTAATTATGTCACTAATTAACCCCTTTCTCTCTATAATTAAATAATTATTTATTTATTTAATTATTACCATCTTTCTACTATAATTAAATATTTATTTTTATTTATTTATTCATTATCCTCTTCCTCTATAATTAAATAAATTTTATTTATTTAATTATTTACTAATTTGTCCTTTTCCTCCACTTTTAATTAAATTGTTATTTTAATCAAAAGTCAACATTTTCCCTTTCTTCAATAATTAAATAATCATTTTTATTTAATGATTCACTTTCCCTCCTAAATTAAATAATTTTATAATTATTTAATTTACTCCAACAACCTCTTTTTTTGTGCCAACCTCTTTATTCGTGTCATTCTTATCTCTTCACATCTCAATTAATTTCCACCCTTGATTGAATTATTGTATAATTTTATCTCCACCTTCCATCCTTAACCAAGCCCTATATTTTCCCTAATTTAGCCCTAATCCTATTTCATTGCTTCTCAAGCAATCTTGGCCATTGATTTTCATGTCATATTGGCTTTTAATCTTGGTCATGTTATCACTCTGATTTGCACCCTAGCTGAATCTTAACACAACTAATCATGTGAAACATGGGAACTTTTCTAAGGTTGTGGGTCGCCTATAATAGAAAAGGACCTCCAGAGAAGGATGGTTCCTAATTGGATATCACCTAAACTACTGAATTTGCAGAGGAAAAGGATAGAAAGAGATAACATAAATCAAAAGATGATAATTAAACTAAAAGGCGATACACTAGAACTAAAAATGGACAATGAACTCAAAAATTGACACAACTTGATTTAAAACTAGCATAAATTAAGTATGCACAATTCGTTGAAGTATGTTAATGCATAAATATTTCACTAAAAGGTCATAATACAGTCACTTTCAAAAGGAAGATAGCTTCATAATAAACAAATAACATGTATTAAGTAGACACAACCAGTAACCTGCATGAACAAACTAGTTGCAGAAAGGTCTAAACATGTGAGACAAAGTTGTAAGGAAATTTAAACAATCTCGCCAATAACTTGATCAATCACTCATATACACTAAACTGTAATAACGAAAAGACAAGAAATTGATCACCAGAAATAATAGAGGTCTCCATTGTATATCATATCTAAAGAGCTACAAATTATGCATAAAACTGAATCAAAGAACTCTCAAAGTCACTAAGTCTCCAACTATGCGTAAGAATGTACTAACTCAAAAATGAGTTACAAAAATGAATAATTAGCAAAGCCCAAGTGGTTCCACCAAAAAAGGAACAAAAAACCCACTTGGGTCAAATGCCCCAATAAGGCCTAAAATCTAGCAACTACATCTCCTCCACAAAGGCTCCAAAGTGTTGAAATGGTCAAGTTTGACCATGTCCATCATCCAGGCAAGCTAGAAATTCTCCAAGATGCTCTCCAAAGCTCATAAATGAGTCAAAACAACTCCTAAATCTTCTCCACATGTTTGCAACTAATCATCAACTTCCTTAGATGCTTGGTATGGCATAAATGAAAGCATATCTATATCCCCATCGACTAAGTCATTCCCCCTCCATTTGCATTAAATAATAAAAAATGATCATTTAAGGTTTATAATTACACCTTAGAGTCATTTGTCTACAATATAAATCAATGCAAATAATGCTCATAAACTTTACAAACAATAGCATTATGATACTTGGTCAAACAAAGGTATTGTGCCAAGGTGGCACTCACATGTTGATAACTCCACCATGGTCATGAGGTGGAATTCTCATAGAAGTCTTTTTGAAAACTTATTAAGGCATAGAAACGCCTAACCCACATACACCAACATTAGGGCCCACGGGTTTTGTATTAGTTTACATTGATTTTTTTGTAAAATAAAGGCAAAAAATTCCTTTCATTCTTATCGGCACTCACATTAGGGTTTAGAAAGCCTAAATCAAATACAAAGGAAACAAAAGGAAATGAGCTCATTTTCACCTTCGAGTCTTCTAGGAGAAGCCAAGAGCAGTGCCACCAAGGGTTTGAGCAGAGGAGTTCTATGGCGCTTTCAGTACTCTTATGAGGTACTTTCTATAGAATTTCGGGAAAGATCAAAAGAAAAAACAGGTAAAAGAATTTTACACATATTATTTTCTCTTTCTTTGTGAAGAAAAGCATGAAACCCCCACACGAATGGATCCATTCTGAAATTACCTTTGGAAATTCTTCTCGGAAGAGCATTGATAAGTCATTTATTTCAATTTCTGAGACACTTTGGCTCCATTTTGAAACATTATTGGGCCTCCGGGCTGTGACCATAACAAGTTTTATCTCTTTCCTGTGTATTTAGTGGCTCAACCCCTACACTTGTATCTGCAACCTGAAAGCAACTTCCGAGTTCACCAAATTCTATGCATAGGGCTTAATAATTAAGTTTTTTCATCCCTTAGCTTCACCCTTCAGATGTGTCATCTCCTTAATCCTTAAGGCACATTGACATTGGAATACCCCTATCCGAGCAAGCTTTACATTATTATGTATTTCTTATCCCCTGTCTTAGGATCATTGCAACTAACACTTATGATGATTGTCGTTCTGATCATGCTTTTGCTTTTTTTTATATATATCTGCGCTTCTATAGGACCACTGGAATGGTATCTCCCGGAAACATCATGCATTGATTACTTGGTATAAAGTGCACACTGTAAAAATATTGTATTCTAATTTAGACATTGGATATCACATGCTCTATTCTGGATAAGATTGGCATAGGCTCTTTAGTTGCAATATGCTCATACTTCTTCGAGTGACTGCATTTTATCTCATGAGTACTAAACTATAGAATACATAACGCCACTTACTGTTACAAATTATTTGTTATGAAACAAACAGTGAACCATTTCCTCATGGAAAACACTTTTGTGATTAATAAGAAGAATTCCATATGCATAAAATCATAGACTTGAAAGATCATATAATAGGTTTCTATCAATGTGTATAACCACTTCCATGGTAACTCTATCATTTGCTTAATTTACATGGGTATTGTGGATCATGTACTTAAAATATCTCCTTATTGAAGGATTCCCAACATAACCATCAATTCATCTGTGCTATACTGGTTGTTGCATGACTGCTATCTTTTACTTCTGGATGTCCTTATAACTGGAAGTATGCGATCTCTATAGGCACATAACATATCATGTTTATCCATTCTCACCCCTGTTCCATTATCTTTGCTTTGCTTTTGACATATTCTGATTGAACCTTTAAGGAACAAGGATAGTTGCCTTTTGACATATTCTGATTGAACCTTTAAGGAACAAGGATATTTGCCTTCTGACATAGGAATATTTATCTCTTGAGTAATGATATTCACATGATCATTAATTACTTTGTGAAACCTTGTGCAAGTACCTGAATAACAGGACTTGAGAGGTGGATATGCCTATGGAAAAGATGAATATTTGTGTTTCTTAACTTCTATCAGGACATGCAAAAGACAACCTTAGATAAGGCATTGAGATAAATGACATTTAAATCCTTCTTGAATGATATGAGGGCAGCCTGCTGGGCTCAACCCTTGTGGGAGAAACATTTTAACCCACATGCTGAAATTGATAGAACAAAACAACAAAAAACTTTTCCTATATCTGTACATGAAGTAAACATGTTAGAAAACAAAATGCATGTTGTAGGAGTGTATGTTGATCTAATGGTTTACCTAGACATCTAAAATATGCATTTATTATTTAATGCACATTGAGATCAGTTTATACATGCATAGGTGAATGTTCATATAATGTTTGTGATTCTTTCATTGCTTAGAACATTTCTCTAACATCATTGCTATTTCTAGATGCAGGAACGAGGAACAATGAGGAACTAGGAGGGACAAGCAGCTTGGGGCAGCAACAAAAAACAAGACAACACTGAACCAGTCATTCAGGCAATGACTGGTCACTCTCCTTATATGCACATTTTCTTTCATTTACTTATTCATGTATAGGTTTTTCTTAATTTGCATTGAATACGCAAAGTTAGTCTCATGGCTTGTGTGAGACAATGCACAATTTTATATTCAATAAAGATACTTTTTTTCTCAGAAAAGACTTGTATGAATCTTTCCTATGTTACATGCATCTGTGTAAATGCAGTAATTTGTAAAATGCAATCTTTTTATTGAATTATTTCATTTATGCAATTGAATCTAATTTAGGAGAGGTTAAAATGTACCTGATTGAGTTGTAAGTGAAAATATGGTAACAGGCCCTTCATTCAAATTTGGTTTTCTATAAAAGAGACCTCTCATTGTCATTGTATTCCTAATAAATATAATTCAAGCACTCAAGGAGATAAGTACAATCTTGAATATTTTTCTATCACTATCACTAGGCTTATTATTGCATACTCAAATTCTAAGGGAAATCAAGCATATAAAGCAAGATGGAGAAGGACAATGGAGGTGAATCAACCATGGCATAGGAATATTGGTAATATTGCTTCATATTTTCTATTTCTATGTTCATTTGTACTTCATTGTTGGTTTAGGGACTTTGGACAAAGCATTGCAAGATACTTCTATACCTACCGACCTTGATGTCAATCAATTCTAGGAAATGGTGGGATACTTAGCCAACACCCACCACATCACCTTTGATGACCAATACTTATCCTCACAAAATCTGAACCATAATGACCCTTTGCACCTAGAAGAACCTATGTTAATAAACATAAAATCAGATGAGTCCTAGTAGACAATGGAGTGGGATTAAAAATTTGCACTCTAAAATTGGTTATGACATTAGGTTTCTCTGAAGCTTGTGTGGATACAACAAAAAGTATTATCATAAATGATTATGATGATGAAGAGCACTCTTCCAAGGGTTTCATATCACTACCTATCAAAGTTGGGCTCGTCGTATTGAATACCACATTCCAAGTGTTGGACTTGGATCTCCCCTATAACATTCTCCTTAGTCAACCATGGATCCACGCTATGAAGGCCATCCCATCCACATACCATCAATTCTTAAAGTTTCCTGAGTATATGGCAACTACTTATGCTTTCAAAGAAGCCATTTGGCTTAAGAGACTGTGTTCAAATTATAGATATTGGAATAAAACAAGGTGTGGTGATAATTTATTGTGATAATCAAAGTGTGATGTGTCTAGCTAAGAACACAACATTCCATGCCAAGACCAAGCATATTGATGTATAGTATCATTTTGTTAGAGATATGGTCGAAGATGGTAGGGTGAAGCTGGAAAAGATAGACTTTGATGAATGTTGTTGATTCTTTAACTAAGCCCGTGAGAATAGAGAATTTCAGATGGTGTTCAAAGACTATGGACCTTTCAGGCCCTAGCAATTAATAGACGATGTTTATACTCCTTCTCGTTGCTCTTGCAAGGTGTTTGACAAGTGGGAGATTTGTTGGGAAAGTGTGTCTCAACCTTGCAATTATATAAGGTTTATTTTTTATTGGATGTATACAATATATTTATACTAGTTACAACGATAGGTGTAATATACAATGAGAGCACGAGGTGGAGTGGAATGTGTGTTAACAATAAAATGTTCACAATTTTTTTTCTTAAATATATTAATCTACTAATATACATTAAATTAATGATATATTGTAAACCTAGACTGTTCATCATTAGGTCTCATATCTGATGGTAGATATTTTATTGGCTTGTCTTTCCCTAGAAGGTAACCCTATTTTATGAGGGCGTTGTATTACAGTTATGGATTGTGATGTATTTTGAGAGTATAATAGCAGTTGTATTGTCTTTGGATCTCCGGTTGGTGATACTCCTATGAGAAGCTTGCTCTGCAAGATATTGTAATCTTTGTGATTTTTGAATAATATATTGTCGGCTTTTAGAGTGGTGTTTTTCTCTTAAAAGGGTTTTGCCCATGTAAATCACTGTGTTGTGGTATGCATGATATTTAAGTTTATTTTTATTTAATTTTCTATGACTATTGAAAAGATTTGTAAAGTTTTGCATTATTCTCATCTCAAGGTTAGTGTAGGAAGTTGTTCCACCACCTTAGCTTCCTTACAATTTTCAATGATGTTGTGATTGTGGAGGAAACACATCATCTATTGAGGATAGCCTTAGGTGTTAGGATAATAGATTGTTTACTAACTAGATTAGATAATGTAGATTGTGCATGGATCTATTAGGTAAGGCCATGCTTCATATATGAGGCATGAAAAACTAAATGGAGTTTGAGGAGGGAGGAAACTCCAACTTGTATGAAATGAAACCATTTTTCTATAAAATTTATAGGGTCAATAAAAATTAGGGATGATTTTTTTATGAGTCTTCAATCAGAGATGACTTATTGTATGGCTATAGTGAAAGGAAGGCCATGTCACCAACAAAAAATGTGTGCTTTGAACAATAATGATCAATTTGTTGCTTCATGTGGTCTTGTGCTAGGGGAAATTTATTCTTGATGGTGTGAATAATGGTGTCATGTATGCAAAGGGTGGAATCCATTACATGCACCTTTGAGCAATTTTATGTATGTCTAGAAAAACATTGGCAACTAACCATACAAGGCTTCATATGGGGTCATCTTGTTTGTTATGTAATAAGTGGTATTATACCACCACTTAGCCAATGATAATAATTTGGCCCAATGATGATGCTAATCAAAAGAAAAGAAATGTAAATATGTCTTAAAGCATTTATTGATAATTTTGGTTTGGCCGTTAGTTTGTGGGTGGTATACAAAGCTCATTTTAAGTTGGGTACTATGGCATTCAAATATTTGTTTAAAAAATTACTCGTAAAAACTAGATCACAATCACTAATAATGGAAGTAGGTATCCATGGAGGTGAAATATTTGGTCAATGAAGGTTTAGACAATAGTGAAGGCAAAATAGGGATGGGCTAAGGCACAAAAAACTGTTCATATTTGTAGAGACAATCTACCAACACCAAAAAGATAGATTTACCTATAGACTTTGGAAGTCCTTAAATGAAATTCATGAAATATCTATCCACACTCAAATAAGAATAGGCAATAGTTGTAGTTGGTGAGAGTGGCAATAATTGCAACCTTGTATTGATAAATCTTGCATTCCTCCACAAATTGCTTGATGTCATTTTTATATCTTCCCATAAAAAAGTACAATGAAGACTTCCATATGTTTTGAGGAACTCAGAGTGAACAATAGATGGAGTGGCATGGAATTTTGACAAAAACATTTTTTTACAAATCCAATTGGGCGGCCAACACCAAATGATCTTTATATCCCAAATAAGATCCACCCCCTAAATAATTTGGCTTCAAAGAGGGATAAATGGACACCTATTAGGTGAGTTGTTGAATGTGACTATCTTGCTAACATTCCAAATGTAATTTTCTTATCCAAGTAGGTGTGGGTAATGTCAAAGCACTCAAAATAAGATTATCTTCAAATTGATCGAATAATGAATTTACCACAACATTGTCATGGCATTTTTTGTAGGCAATCTCGTAATTATAACCCAACAACTTGGTAACCCATTTCTATTGCTTGAGAGAAGAGACTCATTGGTCTAGAAAATACTTGAGGCTAAGATGGTTAGTTTTAATGTAGAAGTTTATGTCGATAAGGTATGGATGCCATTTTCTGATTGACATGAAGAATGGCGAGCATTTCCTTCTCATGTGTGGAATGAGAGATTTTTTCTTGTTAGGGCCTTACTTGTGAAAGAGAGGGGTCATCATTCTTGCATTAGAAAACAAGTACTCCATGGCCTAAAGCATTATTTTTAATGATGAAAGTTTTGAAGAATTTAGGCATCGCTTGAGTTAGAGTTGTGAACATGGATTAAGTATCTCAAAGGTTGCTTCAACAATTGGGGACCACTAGAATGAGTGTTTCTTCAACATGGCTATGAGGGGGGTGAGAAAATTTTTTGTAATCCTTGAAAATTTTGTAATATCATGTGAGGATGAGAAATCCACAAATACTCTTTAGGATTGTGGGTTTTAGAAACTTCTATATTGTTTCAATATTTTCAAGATCCAACTTAATTCGTTTGGAAATAATATGCCCAAGGTACTCGATCTCAATCTAACCAAAGTGAAATTTAGTGTATTTAGCACACAATTGGTTAGTAGAAATGATTTGAAGGGTGTGGTCCAAGGGAAAGAGGTGTTATGCCCAAGTGTAATTATATATAAGGATATCATCAAAGAGGACTAGGATGAACTGTCAAAGGAATGAGAAAAAATATTATTCATCAAACTTTCAAATGGGAATGGTGCATTAGTAAGACCAAATAACATGATAAGAAATTCATAATAACCATCATGATTGTAGACAAAAATATTTTGAATGTTCTCTTCTTTGATGTAGATATGGTGATAGTTGGATTGTAAATCCAACTTGGAGAATAAATGGGAATCATATAATTCATCTAATTGGGTAAAGTTATCCTTGATAGTGATTTTAGTTAGCTCTTGAAAATCGATGTAGAGGTACCAAGACCTATATTTTTTGCGTGAAGTAGGACCATGAGGAGCAAAAACTAGTGTTAGGCCAAATAAACCCTTGGCACAAGAGTTCTTGGTAAAATTTACTGGTCTTAGATTTTTAATAAAAATGGATATTTAGAGGTGCACTTCCAAGTAGAATTTGAATTGTGTGATATTTGAGGCAACATGGTAAGATAGGTTGTTCCAAAAAGATAGATACATAGCAAGAAAAGTTCTTGTGGATCCTTGGACGAGTTGGACATAAAAAATTCCTTGAGTTGAATAGTAGAAAGTTGGGAAATAATCCCATAAGACCCTTTTTTGAGCGACTTTTCCATGTGATGAGAGATAATAAGACTAATGAAACCAGGTGTTAGTCTTTGTAAGTTGGCCATTAAAAGTGGATTGCATCCAAAGTTTAAAAAGGCCCTAGAAAATAAGATCAAGAGTGGAGAGCCATTGTGTTTCTGAAATAATGTCACAACCTCCTAAGAGAATAAAAATCATGTTAGATTTGAGAATGTAATCCCCCATGGAGATGCAAACATTTCAAAACTTATCCTTATAAGGTTAAAGTATTGTCAATCATTACTTCAAAGCTAAAACAAGATTGGATAAAACAATTTACTTGTTTAACTTATATAGGGTCAATAAAATTATGATTGATGCTTGACTTAATCGAAGTATGGGAGCATGTTACATAAAAAACCCTTTGACCTTCATGGTCTAGAGACGAGAGATTCTAGTCAATAGATGCACAAAGATTTCAAGAGAATCATTGATAATTTAATGCTCAACCAAGGGCTACTCCTCTTCTTATTCTTCTTTGGCAGCTTCCCATTCATCAACATCTAGTGGAGATTCCACGTCAAGCAAATATACCTTTTGTTTGAAACAATAATTGTTAGGGGTAAATTTTTCATCACAATTGTAACGAAATCCTTTGTCCCAATAAGTTCATATGTTTTCTTTAGTGATGGGTGTGGAACATGGGTTGGGAATGAAACATGACACAATTCATCATATTAGGCTTGAATGGGGTAAAAAAATTCATCACAATTGTAATAAAACCCTTTGTCCCAAAAAGTTCACATGTTTGCTTTAGTGATAGGTGTGGAGTATGGGTTGGAAATGGAACATGACAATTCATCATCTTCTACAAGTTTCTCAAATTTTGGCCTTAGCCTAAATTTCTTCCTTGAGGCTACTTATGAAATAGTTGGTGAAGAAGTCATCTATTAAGTCTTTAGTTTGGTTAGCAAGTTTCTCAAATTTAGTTATGTAGTCACACATAGAACCAAGTTGTCATACTTTAGTTAAAATTCCTATATCTTTTTAAACACTAGGGCTAAAGCAAACTAAAAAAAGTTTTGTGAATATAGTCCAACTAAATTTAGGATTGACCTTTTTGTACCATTTGCCACTATATTTTTTTTTTTCCAAGTTGAATAAGGCAATAGGGACCATGTCCTCTCAAGGACTATTGTGCAAAGTAAAATATTGCTTAGCAACCAATTGGCAGGGTCTATACCATCAAATGTGAGGAAATCGAGTTATGGACCTTGAGACATCTTGTTGGAGTGAAAACTAAAGTTAGTATTATTAGTGATCATGGGACGATTCATGGCTAATTAGGTGATTGAGAGGTTCCAATAGCAGGGCTTGTCCATCACTAAGGGAGGAGATGCAAGACTCAAAATCCTCCAATTTAATGGTCACAATAGCACTCATTTCCTTGGAGGGAGTGTTCGCCATTAACAAGGGTCCCAAAGTAGTAAAAAAAAATGGAGTTATATACGAAAGTGATCAACTCAAAGAGAGGATCATAATAGGATAATTAGTCAGATGATGATTTTTGAAAATACCCACTCTTTTTTCTACCTAAGGATTTTTAAAATTTCAAATCCTTGTTGACTAGAAATGCAACCAATTTTTGTTATTTGTAGCTCAGGGGAGAGTTGTATGTTGTAAACATGTGTTTTGTTGTACTATATTGAAGCATATCTAATATAGAGAAACAAACCCCATTGATCACAATATGGTTGTAACAAACCCACTAAATATAATGACTTGAAACTATATTTTGCCAAAGCATAGAACAATCACTTGTGGTGGTATTCTTCAACTTTAAATAAGTTAGTTTGGAAAGATAGAATGAAAAGAGGGAAGGTTTCTAAAACCTAAGTGTATGGTCCTTGAGCCCACAAATATACTAATCCAAATGAATCAAGTACAATGCAAGTAACTTCTTGGGGCTAACCCTTTCCCATTGCACCATAGCTTATAGATGATTGATGGTTTCCTAGGGCCAACTTTTGAAAACACCTATGGGATTTTCTAATATACCCAAGGGTACATGGAAGCACAATACCATAAATAGAGGTTGTTTGATGGCATGGTTTTGGAGGGCAACCCCTCCACCTTTCATTGGAACCTATATATGGGGAATCTAGTTCAGCTTAGAACATCAACACTTATGTTAATTGTAAACCTCCAATATAGGGTATCTACCATAAAAATGAAAATACTACGAGGAAGAAAATAATTGGGACAAAAGCTTAGTGTTGCTATTTTTGTAGGCTCTTTCTAATCATTGAGACTCTAAGAGGTCAAAGTGGGAACATATAGCGGATAGTCAAATAAGGCCCTAAATAAAATATGCTACAATAAAACATTGCCTTTGAAAGAGCTTTGATATGAGATGATATGGTCTTTCTTGTAGGAGATTAGTCAAATAGTAGAAATGCAAAAAATATATGTTAGAGATGGAAACGCAAGAATAATATTACATTGAAATAATAGATTCACATTACAACATACCATTGACCTCTTCAATGAAACAACCTCTTAGAACAATGCTCGATACAATATAATTTATAGATGATTCATTCTCCTATCAAATTTTTTATTTATACCAATTCTACTCAAAAGAACTACTATTTCCCAAAAATATGAGATAAACCAATTTAACAAAGGGACAACTTACATAACACATGCATTCAATGTTTTTATTAATAAACTTAATACATAGGTTAATTAGGACCATGAATTCTAACATAAAATGGGTGGAAGAGGTTTCATGTCTTTGTGATCAACGAGAAATAAATTATAGGGAAGACGATATGACAATAAGGATTCAAAACACATGAGATAAGACAAACAAATTGAATCTTAGCTGTACAAGATATACATCACAAGAATAAGGGTCTAAAAAGCAGAAAGGGAGATGCAACTAAATGAATGCAAAACATAATTAAAATCGAATTTTGTTATTACAATAATTTCTAATTTTGTCACTGTAAGAATGGATTGCACACCTACTTTGTACTCGGATACTTATGTCAGCATTTAATTAAAAGGAAAAGGTCAATGTGGGCCCCTTGGATGAAAAGTAGGGGAGGAGCTGGCAATCGCCCTACCTAAGTTTAAGATGTAACAAGGCAGATATATAATATAAATATATGCTATTCTACAATTGCAATCTGTAACTTAGATTGGCTTGTAGTTGTGTCAATTTTTTCAGTCTTTTTTTATTTTTGCTTCTTTGACTGTTTTCCAACCATTTTATGGGTGGGGGAACAGTTGCAACTGATATTTGACTGAGCCAAAATAAAATGTTAATCTAGTGAAATTACACTGCTGTGTACAATCATTTCTGTCATAAGCTAACAAACACTATTTGCTAGAAGAATCTGTTCACCACGCTGTGAAATGTTGTATTACTTTTAATTACGTCGATAGACGTAACTCTACAATGATAATATAATATATAGTTGGTCAGCAAATCCGTGGAAAAAAAAACACAATTAACATTAACTTAGCCCAGCAAAAGTTATGCAATTTTCCAAAGTATATCCATGGAATTGACCCTAACAAACATTCCCTTCATTAGGAAAATGGTGTGAGGATGAACGATAATAGAAAAAACTTGAAAGCAATGAATTCTTGGATCGAAACAACTTCTATTGAATCGTATGCATCAATTACATTTGAAAAGGCAACCAAAAGAAAGAAGGAAACCATTTCCCACACTTTACAAATTACTTAGAAATCATCCATGTTGCTTGTGACAGGCCTGCACAAACGCCCACTTGTGCTACAAATCTGCAGCATATTGAATGTTCACAGCCCACCTCTCACTCACCTACTTTAGAACTTGGGCGTGAAATCCTAGCAAATTTAGACTGATAATGCCTCTTATTCAATATCAACAAATCACATCCAATGAATTTTTGAACTCAGTTGCATTGAGACACAATGCTGAGAGCTCTTTTCACTAACAAATAAATTGATAAATGGCAAGAACTTGCAGAGTCAAGAGCAGACGTCCTTGCAAATATTTGCAATTGACAAAACACCACATACTGTTTAATGATTATGTAGGAACTTAGGAAGACTATTTGAAGCTTGGAAGTAACAACAGTCCTGAGGAGAGAAACGCAGGCTGCAATCCTCTGTTAAATATATCATCCATTAAGAATAAGGAATGCAGCAGAATATAGATATATGATTTTAAGGTGTAACACCAGGTGTGTTCCTATCAGAGGGAGTTTGTTGTTGGGGAGTGGGATTATTGGAGCTTTTGGATTTGTCTTCAGAAGATGGTCTGTTTTCAGTATCAAATTGTCTGACTTCCTCAATCATTCTAGCCACCTCTGTCATCTTGGGCCTCTGATCAGGCATTCTAGCAACACAAGCCATGGCAATCTGTAACATTTGGACCATCTCCTCTTCGATGTTATGATATCTCATCAGTTCCACATCAAATACTTCGGCTGTCCACTCCTCACGGACCACTGATTGAACCCATCTTGGCAAGTCAATTATCTCCTCATTCATGGAGGACTGGATTGGAGCTTTACCTGTGAGAAGTTCCAGGAGCAGAACCCCAAAGCTATAAACATCAGCCTTCTGTGAGACTTTGTTTGTTTCCATTACCTCTGGAGCTCTGTATCCTGCAACGCGAGTGGAAGTAGTAGGCATGCTTGTCAAAGGAGCTACACCAAAATCAGATATACACCCATCCATGTCAGCACTAAGCAGGATGTTAGAAGATCTAATGTTTCCATGGCTAAGTTTGCCTGCGTATTCTTCATGAATATGAGCCACGCCTCTTGCTGCATCTAAGGCTATCTTTACCCGTGTGACCCAATCCAAAGGAACCCTTCCTGCACCTCTCCCACCTGTAATTTAATATTCAATAAATTGATGTCTGCTGCACAATTGCACTCAAAATTGAAAATAATAAACAAAGTTTTGCATTACAAGCATCATTTTTTTTTTTAAAATTCTCTAATATCCAAAACATATAAATTCCGAAGCACTTGAAACCTATTTTCTATGAATTATGGCAAATTACAAGTAAAGAAAGCCCAAATTTTTGAGCTTAAATATCAAGATTTTCAGTTATCCAAAAAAGGTATCCCAGCAATCATGTATGGAAATAGAATATGCAGACTCTGTATTCTTATGCGCACGTTGCTTTCATATGTGCACGAACTGTAGTCATATATATGATATTCATAATTTTTAAACCACAGTAGTATTGTACGAGTGATGAAAGAAGAAAAGGCCGCAGGTAGTGAGTATGTAAGGCCAACATAACTAGGGTTAAAAACACTTGTAATATCTGGACAGAAGGAATGGTGAGAAAGGGTAGCTATGTCTTCCTTCTCTCATCTAATTGGCGTTGACTTATTACCTTCAATCTTCTTCTTCTTTCCATTTAAATGCGAGTTCAACCATCACTGCATTTGATCGGTCTTCATTTGTTTTAGGTCAGAAACTTCATGAGATTGAGGGTCATATTCACCCAGAGTTTCCTTTACTGACATTACATTGGAAAACATATACCAAACTCCTAATACCAGAAAGAACTAATGCAATAGAAACAATCTAAGGGGAATTGAAGAACGAGAGCACTTTACCGTGCAGAAGAGCTGATAAACTGCCTGCGGGCATGTAATCATAGACAAGGAGCTTTTCATCTTTAGAGTAGTAGAAGGCCCTCAAAGAAACCAAATTTCTATGGCGAACCCTTCCCACCATTTGCATTTGCTGCTCGAACTCTTTGCGTCCAGTTACCACATCTTTCAGTCGCTTCACAACAACAGTAGTACCATCTTCCATTACTGCCTTGTAAGTTGTTCCAACACTTCCCTTCCCCAAAACTTCAGCCGAGGCCCTAAGAAGGTCCTCCAAATCAAATGTGTATACACATCCCTCAAAAAATACGAGTTTGTTCCTTTCGGCCTCCTGCGCAGAGATCATATAGTCGTCCTTGTCCTTGGAGGAGCTTGCCTTCTCCACTGACCTTTCATCTTTTTGCCCCTTGTTTGAGGATCCAGACCGTTGCTTCCTCAACAAACAAAGCAAGAGAGCAACACAGATCACAAATACCAATGTACTACTAGCTACTGCTATTGCTACAAGTGCTCCTGTAGTAATTTTCTTTGATTTTCTATTTTTAGGGCTAACATGAGGGGACAATGTAGGTGATTCAGATGGAGGAGTTGGAGATGGAAACGATGGTAAACACTGAGCCAATGGAGTACCACAAAGGTTATCGTTCCCTTGGAACGATGATTTGGGAAAATTCTGCAAAGATTTGGGTATTGAACCATTCAAATGGTTGTTAGCCACACTAATCGTCATTAAAGCAGGGAGACTGAGATTGGCAATAGTGCCTGTAAGAGAGTTGTTTTGCAAATACAAAACTGTAAGTTGTGTAAGGTTGTTGAGGGAAACCGGTATGATGCCCCTATACCGATTAAAAGAGAGATCAAGAACTTGCAATCTTACCAGAGAAGATAAAGCATGAGGCAAGGGACCAGAAAGCATGTTGTCCTGCAGATACACGAAGCTCAGAAGCTTCAAGTTTGCAAAGTCTGCAGGCAATGAGCCAGTAAGTCGATTGGCCCTTAGACTTAACACTCTCAACTCCGTCAGCTGCCCCAGAGTGCCAGAAGGAATCTCTCCGTACAGCCCAACACCAGGCAAACGAACAGCCAAGATCCGATCTTGATTTGAATTGCAGGCTACCCCTACCCAATTGTTGCACACCGAGCTATTAGATTTCCAGTTGAGCTTTCTCCCATGAGGAACTTTGTTTAAGAAATCCAGCAACGCTTGCTTATCCCCTGTGGGCTCACCCTTGCTCCGACTTACAAACACAACCACAACCATAACCACTAACAGCAGCCTAAAATGTCCCATGTTGCGCAGGAATTCCTTCATACTTCTCCTCTGCTGATGCATCCTATTCTTAATGTTGGGTATCTGGAAAGCATTGAAAAGGCTCGCTCCGGTGCTTCTCTCCTAACCACATTCTACTGCTGACCCTCGAAACAGGTCGAGACAGAGCAGAAAATAGTTGGGTTTTCTCAGATCTGAAGAAAACCAATATGAATGCTGGACAATGCTGCTTCTTCCAACCTGATGATAAGCTCCAGCGTAGAAAATGGAAGCGATAAACAGCGACAGAAAAGTAAAGGGCAAGGCAGAATGATAAGATTCCACCAACTCTATTCTTATCTGAGACAAATCAATTGTTTGAAACAAGAAGAAAGCACCCTAGGTACCCATCGGTTAAAGTGTTAAAGTTTTCTTTTCCATGGTATTTGTATGTCTTGCAGAGGAGACATTTCGTATTGGATTACAGTCTGGAAGACGGCGTTAAAGGCCAACGTTTAGCATCAGCAGAAGCAGAGGAGAATTTGACGGGGACGTAAATCTAGTATCATTTTATTTATGCTCACATGCGCGGACGGTGCGGTGCACCTCCCGTGCCATTTGTGAGCACTCACCCCCATTCAATTTTTTTGTACTATCAACCCTAAATGCCCGATATTAGAATAGGTCAAGCCAAAAGTCCACACCACTACCCTCGACTTAACAATTATTTTTTAATTAATTGATGAGCTGTAAAATTGTGTATCTTAAAATTGTTTGTATAGGGTAGGATTAGATGTTTATTCGGTTTGGTTTGGTAGAGGGTTGACTATTTTTTGTTGACTAGTTAAAATGTTGTCGTGAGGATGTTAATGTATCATATCTATATATTATATTATGCATATAGAATAAGTTTGTTGGGTATCTTTCTTTATATGTGTTATCTTTTTTCTATTATATCTTTAACAAGTTATTTTATTTAGTCTTCTTATTATGGTGACTCATATGATGACTTAGTCCGAGTATGTCATATTAACTATTAACCAACTTTACAACTTTATTTTCTTGTTTTACACATAATTCTCATTTATACAACTATACATTTTTCACAAAAAACACTCAAGTAAACTTAAATCTTTCCAAGGTAATTAGGAAAATATTATCTTTTCTTGAGTTTACACAAACTAACACATTAAAACATTTCCAATTTACAAATTGAAAACTTGATAAACATCATGGTTTCTTAACACTATATTATTCTCACAAAACCAACTTGTCCCCTTCCACAAATTTGGTGATACCAAGATATTCTCCATCCTTATTGTATGGACCTGAAAAGTAGAACAACAAGACGAAAAAAATTCAAGGCCAATTCGCTCTCCATCCAACCATAGGATTATGAAATGCAACCTACCCCCCGAGAAAAGGCCACATAACTCTTCCTTGGTACACAAAACACTTATCACATAGATTTTCCAACTAGTATACACCACATAACATTCACATTGATCAACTTGCACATTACAAAAATTTAATTCACATACTTTATTCCTATACCTTATACACGCAAGTGGTCATTTATGTACAAACTTGAACAAGGTGAGTACTCATACCAAAAAATAAACCTGAACACAATTTATAATAAATACCATGAAGGATTTACCATGTGCTTCACATAAATTTCACAAACATAGAAAAACATTTCAAGCATTCCTTCACACATCAAAACAAAGATCCAATAAGAAGGTTAGACCCTACCATGAGGTTTGCTATCCAATATGATGAAGATTCCTCAATCCCTCTCTTCCATATTTCCTTTTTCTATCCTTCCTCTCTTCCTTCCTCTGCCTATAGTTCTCTTCTACCAAAGTAAAATCCTAAAAGAAAATCAAGAGCAATTCCAGAGTACAAATCCCCTTCTCCACTCAAGGATAAAGGAAAAATAGAAAGGGGAAAAAAAACTACCTCTCCTAACCACCTAAACCAACCAACCAACTCCAATTTTTTCCACTTTTAAGAAATGGGAATTCAAGATGATTTTTTTAACACTAATAAAAGTATTCCTTAGGTTAAAAGAACCCCTAACCCATATATCTATCACCTAGGGATAATTTAGGACTGTGAAAACATCATTTAAATCACATTAAGATCTTATAAATCATAAAAGAATAAACATACCAAGAGATAACTTGATAAATTAAAATAAAATAAATTTTCACATATACACATGATCACATTAAACATTAAATAGTGTTTCATAACATCGTATCTTATGACCTTATTTCTCCATACAAGATAAGGTCGATATTTCACAGGGATAAAACAATGAAAGTAGCTATGTGAACCCAACAACCATTAGAAAAATTCACTTTTTCACTCAACAAAAGGTGTTAATACATCAAATGAATAATAATAGTCGAAGAAACTCATAAATTAAAATAACATTTCAAAAACAATAATCGACTAGGAAATCAAATCTAATAATCATTACAAGTAAACAATTACGTATATAATTCTCATCTCCATAATATCTACTCACATAACCACTTAAAGAAATTAATTAATAACTATGTATAAACAATAATATAAACCCATCATCTACAAATATCCATGATAATCAAAACAACCATAAGAGTATAAGAATAAAACCGATGCATAAGTAATATCTATCATCCATAAAGATCTTGTAATAATGTCCAAAAAATAAACACACGAAAGTATCCAATATGAGTCATGATAACATCAAAGGACATAGAGTAAATCTAGAACATAGAACATGATAACTCCTATATATTGTCCAATTATAGAAGCATATGACACATCGAACAAGAAACATGATATACTCAAGGACACATGGAGTGAATAGAAACACGAAAAATCAAGGTCTTGCATATGCAAAAAATACACATTCTTTTCTAATTTTACAAATTTTCATGAATGAATTTGAGCAACATATTAAATTTTTTTCAAAAGTTACAAATATTAACAAAGGATTTTCAACATCAACAATCTTCTATTCTTTATTTTTTCATTAATTTTTTCTATTGCATTCAATTTTTCTATTATATAATGTTGTTTCAATAGGTTATGCATTGAATTTTGTACTTCTCAAAGTCTTGGATAATGAAGTAATATTTTAGATGTAGATCAATTGGATTCTTCATAAAGATTGAGATATCAAATGTTTTTAAAAGTATTTAGATTGGTGAATTTAAAAAAGGGATTGATATAGATACTAAAGGAATAGAGAATTTTGAGATTATCATTTTAAAGGTCAATGTTGTTCTTCATACTCAGATTGTATTCAATATCAATGCCAGGGGAAAGCAAAGTAGACAATTTTTTTGAAAGCTTTCAAAAAGAGTGTTGTAACAACATATTCTATCCAAATTATAAATTAAGTCATTATTTCTTACTTGAGTGTGGTTTTTGGAAAGGATATTCTATCGATCTCTAGATCTCTTCAAATGATTGATATTATCCTTGGATAAAGTTATTATTTTTTGAAATATTTCCAACTATCAATTCAACTAATATGTTGGATGCTTTAGATTGGTTTTCTATGGCTAGGATTAATTAATAATAAAGTGTGTATTCATGCAATCAAGTTATTTAGGATAGAAATAGTAGTTATTTTTTTAATTTATTTTAAGCACTTCTTTTATAAATAGTATAATCATGTGTCATTTTTCACTTTGAGAATCAATGGTAATTCTCATACCAACATATTGCTAGAGTTACTATTCATTGATTACTTGTGATTGTTAATCCAAAATTCATTTTTTTATTCACTCAATATAATTTATTATCCCTATCTTGCTAAGATTTCTTAATTGAAATATCTAATTATGTGTATTGAGGATTAAATTTATTTAGCAAATTTACAAGCTTTATATTGTTACTTAGCTTGAAGGTGTAGATTGCACCTTTGTATTGAATCATACATTCAATTTACCAAAATTTTCATGTTTATGTGTAAGCCTATTTAACTGCATATGTGTGTTTATATTACTCGATAATCTACATTTAGCTAAATAACATAAGTGTATAATCTTAGGATTATTTTCAACCAAAAAGCATAAATCCTTGCTTTGTGTTGTGTTCATAAATAAATTTTTCATTGCAACGTTTCACTAAAAAAATAGCTTTGACCCACCTAATAGGAAATGGAAAATGTTCCAACAATTGAAGAAATCGCTATTAGATTAGCAATTTTCCTCTATATTTGAGAAGGATAGCTCTCTCATATCATATAATTTTGGGTTCTTTAGGGTATGTTGTTAACTAGAGAGTAAGAAAGGCAAAGAAACTAAAATTGAAATAGAAATAGAAAAATATAAGGAGAAATAAAAAAATGAAGAGGAATAAACTGATAGATTCATTCCTTGGAAAAATTTATTGAATGAAGCATGTAACTAGGGTTTCAAAAGTGTAATTTTGTCTAATGTAAGAAAGATACATTTACAAAGGGTTTAATGACTCAAATAAAAAAACTACCTACAATATCATCCCAATTGCATAAGGAAATACATATATGAATAGAAGTTACTTGTTTTATTCACAAATAGAAAATTATTAAGAAATGACCTCCAACTAAATATACAATTAATTCATAGCTTACAAGCTCATAAACTATCAAAATCTATTCTATATTAATTCAAAAAATGGAGAGCACAAATTCTTTTTATCTTCTGCACAATGCATGAATCCAAGTCCCTTCCAAAAAAGGAACACCCCTTATCTTAGACATGATTACATTTATTACTTTTCTCCATGTAACTAACTATTAACTAACACATTTTTAGACCTTATTAAATATTTGAAATAATATTACAAAGTGTTGTAATGTGTATGTATTCAACTCATTAAAATAAAATGAGTTTGAACAAAAATTAATTGAATCTATAATAAAATATTGTGTGCTCATTAAAAGTTGATGGATGTGCAACTGTCATGACATTATGTCAAACAATTTACATATGTTGGTTGTAGATGTACGTTTTGGATTGCATCATCTTCACTGCTAAGAAAATCCCCTATAATTTATTGATCTAAAACTTGGGACGAGGGCTTCTTTGCTTGAATTTGAAGTCAAAATTAGATAAACATCAACATCCAACTCAATATGTATCTCATTCTTATTGAAATCTTGTAACTTTGGAGCCACTATAACCATCACATACAAATATTCTTGACATTCTTCCCAACTTTCTTTAGACTTTCAACTGGTTATTGATAATATTCATTGCTTTCCTAGGAGAAATCAAATGAGCAATATATATATTTCAAACAAAACTTTAATGAATGCCTATCATAGGCCATCTTCTATCAAATAAACATTTTGATTGATCTTTGACATGAGGGAATAAGTATCTTGACATTGTAGTAGAAATCTAGGGTAGTTGTAGAATCAATGCACTTGAATCCATGCACATGCTTAGTATGACCTATGTCGAAAGTTCAATCTTGAAAGCCAACTCTTAGTTATATACCAAGCCTACACTAGAATTATCATAGACACTTTACGAATATATGATCCTATACCTCTTAAAGATTCACTAATTCCACTTGTTGAGGCTCCACATCTAAATATTGATAACCATTATCCAATGGAGTGGTAGAGTATACTACAACTTGATACCCAAGTATTCAATGATTTTCCACTCCAACAAATGTCACAATACAAAGCCTCTATGCCTTATTTTTCTTGGATCCTTTGGAACACACACATCTATAAGTAAACTGAAATTACTAAAATATTGATGAAGATTTTTAGCATTGACCTCTTGAGGAACTCTATTATGTTTTAATCACCTTTTTTGTTGAACACTTGAATGATTTAATATTATCACATTGGATACAATACTTTCCTTTTTATTGTACAAGGTTGCAACATGTATCATGTATCATTGAATACATGAACCATTATTTAACATTTTTTAACTTTTTGATATCTTATGTTGTGCTCTTCTTTTTGTGCTTGCACTTTTCATGAGTTCCTACTTGTTGTGGAAATGAAAATGTAAAACCCACAAACTTATATAATATAGCACAAGTTAGTTGTGAGGAAATAATAGGAAAGATTAAACATAATAACATAATAACAAACAAGACACAAATTTATGTGGTAAGACCTTGACAATATGTCAAGGAAACATACACGGGACAAAGTGTCCAAGTATTGGTATTCTTATAACTGATTACAATCTTCATGCAACTGCTGCTATTCAAATACAATTACATTGATTTGCCTTCAAGACAACAAGATATATAATATCTTCAAAATATCAACCACTATCAAACTTAAAAAAAATTAACTTTGTTTTATTGCTTTAATTGCTATCATTATCCAAACAGTGCTGTTTGCATCTCCTTTCAACACCATATAGGTTCATACACATGCCATGTTCCAATAATTGTGCTCTGCTGCATTTGACAGACCATATGGGACTCATTTATATTGCTTGTTGGCTTAATTTAGGCAATGCCATGCTTTAACATTGCGCAACCTTCAAACATTCATGTGTTGTGTATTATATTATTCAACTACGCCATGCTTATCTTATGCAATGTTATCTTCCACCTACGCAGGCCTTTATTATTATATACACTCTTTACCAGTTTCAATTCTTTCAACTCTCAGATAGGCAGGATGATGGTGAGAAAGGTTGCAGAAGTTGTGTTTACACCTACCAAATGGATTTGTTTCAACACATCCTTTTGTACGTATCCGATTGCATTTGCTCAAAAATTGTTCAACAAATCCAATCTAAGCGTATCCTGCAATCGTAAAATGAACTCCCCATTTAAACGGTACCTCACAACCCATCGGTGGTTCAGTCGGAGTATACTTTAAACATTTTCAACGCAAGCTTTGTGATTGTCACATTCCACAAAGAGAGGAATGCTTCTTTTTATAACATTCATCCACGTTTTAGTGGCACTTCACATCGCCCTTTTATGTGATTGTCACAACTATCATTTTACCCAATATGTATACATCTAAAAGTTTCTAAAGCCTTTTCATTATTGTATATCTGCGATGATTAAATCTTATGGTTGTAACATTTTCTTTTGTGCATCTTGTGACAATTGAATCTTACGATGTAACATGTTAGAAAGGTGAGTAGATTGCACAAATTATACCATTGTTGAACAGAAATAACAAATTGCACAAATTATATCATTGTTGAACAACAATAACAACAATAATAGAAAATGATATTATATTACTTCGGGGCCAATTTGCATTACATTACATTGGTTTATAAAGTCATTGATTTTCCTGTGCAAACTACCTACGGGAATAACTTCCCAAAAACTAACTATTAATTTATTTATTACTAACCTAATAACTAATTTATTAAATGTAAACTTTAATTTCCTAACAGTAACATTCCCTTGAGCACGGGCAATTTTGTTCGATGAATATGGTCCAATTTCAATAGGCCTCCAACTATCTAAGATACACTCAACTTTAAAAACTCGTATATGTTCAAAATAATGAATAACACTTTACAATTGATAAGTAGGAGGTATTTTCCATAGCGTGTCAAATTATGATATTGCTATCAAGATTCAACCATGTAGTTTTGAGTCAAACTCATTGACCCATGTTTCATGAGTAGTGGTTCACAAGAACCCATCTCTCATGATAATGAATGGTCCACTTAGCACTCATTGCATCTAGGTGATGCTCGTAGAGGTGAAGCACTGGGCCTTCCCGGGAGGTCGTGCCCATCCCAGTACTACTCCAACTCAAGTGCGCTTAACCATAGAATTTTCTCCAAGGTTAAACCCACTTAGCTTGCAACCCCATTCGCAAAACCTTCAGCAAGTGTTGTGCCTTATGAACCATTCATTATAGAGCCCCTTTAGTTCATCAATTGATAAGTAGGAGGTATTTTCCACAACGTATCAAATTATGATATTGTTATCAGGATTCAACCGTGTAGTTTCGAGTCAAACTCATTGACCCATGTTTCATGAGTAGTGGTTCACAAGAACCCATCTCTCATGATAATGAATGGTCCACTTAGCACTCATTGCATCTAGGTGATGCTCACAGAGGTGAAGCATTGGGCCTTCCTGGGAGGTCACCCATCCCAGTACTACTCCAGCTCAAGCGCGCTTAACCATAGAGTTTTCTCTTTAGGTTAAACCCACTTACAATGCTTCTCCACAAGTGTGGAGAAATGGACAACCCTAGAGCACTCAAAAATATGAACAACATTGTTGTTATAAATGTAATTGTGTCACACTTATAAAGAAGAGATTGAATAATAGATATTTTTTCCACGATTTTAGCTCCAACAACAATAACAACAAATAAATGCTTGGGTTTCTCTAAATTGTGTCTATCAACAAAGACACATTATTTTCAAGGTGGAAACTTACAATAAGTTTTCCACCTCCTCTTTATATTGTGAAAGGTTTTCTAAAAGAAGAATGTCCCCAAATTGTAATTTGTCTATATTGTCTTCAACCTTATCTCAAGCAACCTCTTCTATGGTTCTTTTTTTCTCAGAGAGATTGAAAGGTAATCACTGCCTAAATATGATGCAAACTCATAAGTTAAAAGGATTAACTTTTATTTTAACTTCTATCATAATTGTTATGATTTGTCCTCTTGGTCGGGTTGATTCAATTCCTTGGAAACATAACCATTGTGTCATAAATCAAGAGCATGTGTTGAATTCTTGTGAGCAACTTATGCTTGCAGTTTTGTCAAAATCCAAATTTCCTTCAACAAAAATACAATCAAGTGTATGCATAAATTGCGAGATGGATAAGTTATGATTACTTGGTGCAGAAAGTTTGCAAAACATAATTCAAATGCTAATGGTTTGCGACTATAGGCATAAATTGATGATCACAATTTGATAAATGAATTGACAACTAAAAATTATTGGGGATATTTACAACTAGGACTAAATTATACATACATTCTAATGTCTTTGATTCAAACAAGCTAGAACATAACAAAGAAATTCAACACATGATGATACATGTCAATTTAATGAACACAAAAAAAGAAAGTTTAAAATTTTGTGAGGTCAAAAATGAGGCAAACATGTTGAAAGGGCATCTCAACTTTTTTAAACTAGGAAAACCCAAAAACGATGCACATTTAAAGCTTATTTAGCTTATGACTGATCCACTCCAAAAATCATTGTAAAGATTACAAATTTGAAGAGTGTAAATATTATCTAGTTTTAGGTCAGTTTTTAATTCAAAAGGAGTTTCTCTTTCTAATTTGAAGAGTGGTTTTACCACATATATGCTCTATGTTGTCTTGCACTAAAAAGTGTGGGTTAAAAAAATTATAAAGCATTTTGGAGACAAAAATTCAAGTCTTTATGGCTAAATAATTTTTTTCACCTAACAGTCATGAAGCATTGATCTATTAACATAATTAAGGAGAATAAGATTCCAATGGGGATTACTCTTCAAATGAGGAATGTCATAAAGAAATTTGTGAATTTTTTCCAAGACATCTTATCTAAAGATAATTTTGTTGATATGGATAAGATGGCTCAAATACTTGAACTTATATTTTCTATTCTTTATAACTATCACAGTAAATCTCTAATTGCTTCAATAATAAAAGAAGAAATCAAATTTTTTGTTCACTCTTTTGAAGGAAGCAAGATGCCAAGACCAAATGGTTTTCCCTTTTTCTTCAAATTTTTTGGGGATATTATAGCCAAAGACATTGTTGATACATCTCAAGAGTTTCTTTCTTCAAGACAAATCCTCAAGGAATTTAATAATGCTTTCCTAGTGGTAGTGCTCAAGAACAGTGGTGCTACTAACCTTGTTTATTTCATACCTATAAGCTTGTGTAACTTTCTATATAAGGTTTTCATAAAAATTCTTGTATTAAGGTTCTAAGCTATCCTTTTAGATCTCATCTCTAAGCCACAAAAGAGTGGTTTTGATAATGGTTGGTAGATTTTAGACTCAATTATCACCATCCATGAGGTTATCCACTCCATGGATAAGAGAAAAAAGGTTGGTTTCATTCTCAATCTAAATATGAAAGAACCTTATGATCAGGTCCCCTACCCATTCCTCAACAATATGTTAGCAAGATTTGGGTTTTTCCAAATATTTAGAAATATAATCATGAAATACATCTCTTATGCTTGATTATATATTCTTATTAATGGTCTTCATGTTGGGTTCTTTGGGAGAAACAAATATCTTAGACAACGCAACCCCATATCCTCATTTTTATTTTTCCTATTTCTAGAAGTGTTAAGTAGAAACCTCAACATAGCTACTTCTTCAAGAAGACTAAAAGTTTTCAAAAAATCATCTTTAGGTCCTCCTATCACACATCAATAGTTTTTTATTGATAAAAAATTGATGGGTGTAGCCTTTACTATTTAGATTCAAAAATTTAAAATCCTACACCAAGATTATGGGAAATATTTAAGCCAAAAAGTGAACCTAGATAAAAGTTGGTTATTCTTTATGAACATTCCTCCAACAAGACAAATGAAGACAATAAGTATAATGGGATGCCAGATGTAGGAATTACCATAAATTTATCTTAGCTTTCCTATGATTAAGGGAAGCATACCCAAGGGTTAATGGTCTCAAATTTCAAAAATATCCCAAAGGAAACTTGTTGGTTGGAAAGGTAGACTACTTAGTTATGCTAGGATTAAGGTGGCATCCACCTTGTAATCCTATTTCATGGTTCCAACATCCTTGGAAAGTGTCTCTAGGAACTTAGGGTGTATTGGAAAAATATTTTGTAATATTAATTCTCACCATTGTTTGTAATATATTCATAAGGGGTGATGGGTCCATTAGGAATGGTAAAGGTGACATGTGGACACAAATATTTAATATTGTTTTCCCCACATGTGGATGCCTAAAATGGGATAATAAAAGATAAGGAAAGGACACATGAGTGACTATTAGGATTCTCCAAGTGGGAGCTTGGAGTGAGGCAACATGTGTCTCTTGGTATTCCATCATTTATTGCATTTAATATAATGCTTATCTCTCATGTTTGGATTCCCAATTTGGAGGGAAATTATTGGAACCAAAATTGGTGTCCTTTTGCATTTTGAGGAGGTATTCCAAGGGTTGGGGATGTTTGGAATGAAGGGTCATCTTTGGGAGCCTTTTTTTGGGCTTAAGATGTCTCCACACTATTGGAAACAAGCTACACTGAGAGGTGGCACAACAACACAACAGGCAATTAGCTCTGACTTTTGTGTCAGAATTTAGTGTATTTGAGTGCATGAATTGAATAATTTGGTTGGTGCCCAACTCGACACAAACATGCATGGTCAGCTTGGCATCGGATTTAGCGTCGGCTTTAGCATCGGGACATCATAGCACCTAAAATTGCGTCAGGTAGTAACGTCAAAAATTGCGTCGAAATGGGCACCCAATTTGGCTTTCGATTTTACTTCCATGTCTACTCCCATTTTTGCTTCTAGTTTTGCTTCCAATTTGATGTCCAGTTTTGCTTCCAATTTTGTCTCCAGGTTTGCTTCCAGTTTTGCCTCTAGGTTTGCTTCCAATTTTTCTTCTGATTTTCCTTCTAGTTTTGCTTATGGTTTTGCTTCCAGTTTTGCTTCCAAGTTTGCTTTCGAGTTTGCTTCCAGTTTTGCTTCTGATTTTGCTTCTAGTTTTTCTTTCGATTTTGCTTCCATGTTTGCTTCTGGTTTTTCTTCCAAGTTTGCTTCCAGTTTTGCTTTCGATTTTGCTTCCAATTTTTCTTTCAAGATTGCTTCTAGTTTGGCTTCCATTGTTGCTTCCTTTTTTGCTTCTAAAAATGCTTCTTTTTTTGCTTCCATTTATTAATTTAATATGTTTTATTTCAATTTGATTAGTTAAATATATTGTGCCTCTTAAATAACTCATATGATTATAGAGTAAGTAATTTAATTATTTAACTCATATGATTAAATAACAATATAATTATTGTAACATGATCATCATCTATAACTAAAACAAGTGAGTCAAATATTTATAATTTAATTGAATTTGACAACATCCATCCTGAGCAGTAAATTAAAATCATCATACTTAATAAATATTCATCCAAAAATCATCAACCACTTTTAATATATATAAATTGACAAGTCAATACTGATAAGATCATCATCATATATAACTAAAACAAGTGAAAGTCAAATATGCCAGTACATCAAAAACATGTCAAAATGATACATGTCCAATAGTCGAAATAAGTGAAAATGATACATGTACAAATGATATAAATAAAATTGATAAATTATGTAACTCAAATTGATACAAGTCAAGATGATACATGTCCAAATGATATAGTGAAAATGATACATGTCAATATGATACAACTCAACAATATAGTATTGTAGGTCATGAAAATGATACATATGATAGTAACCATGAAAAGAGTCATCATAACGATATATTAGCAATGATCCATGATGTAGTCTATATGATCATGAATGTCACTGGTTACTATCACCAACTGTCTCATCATCATCATTGTCATCGACCTAGGTGTCTTCCATATTTGCGTCATCATCATCCTCTGCCATTTGATTTATACCAATAGAACCAATATTTTGTGGATCTATATCATGTTGAGGATCATCTTGATCTTCTGGAAGACCCATATTCTGCAAAAAAAAACATTTAAAATGAAAAATTATTTATTTCATGCAATAATTTACTTTTATGTTATATATCTAATATTAAAACATATGAGATGAAACCATAATCATATTACATCATATCAAAGTACACATACCATAATATTTTTTTAAAAAAGTTACAGCTAATACTGGTGAGTCGGGAGAAACTTCAACTTTCAAAACAAAGCCAATTAGACTAGCAGACTTGTGGATCAGGCCAGCATTTGGTGGAAGAGGAAGAAAGATGACTGGAACTCTGGAGGCCCACCATAATGGATTTCGGTATTCAACCATGAGAGTAGAAGAGAGAGTTGATATCACATATCAAAACATTAAGCATGCATTCTTCCATCCAGTGGAGAACGAGATGATTACTTTGCTTCATTTTCATTTGGATAACCATATCATGGCATGGGAACCAAGAATACTGAGGATTTCCAGTTTTATGTGGAGTTAATGGATGCGGTCCAAACTTTAGGAGGGGCAAGAAGGTCAATGTATGATCCTGATGAAATTGAGGAAGAACAACAAGAGAGGGACAAGACTATAGAAACACAAAACATGTAAGAGAGCTATGCGAGCAGCCTCATCTAAAAGATTAGATTACATAATCATGGATTGCAGAAACACAAAACATGAAAAAAACGAAAGATGCTAAAACTGCAGACTGATTATATCCCATAAATAAGATCATGCTATCCATAATGCACACACTCATTTTAAGGCATTCAAAAAACAAAATACAGATATAGTCTCCCCACTAAAATACAAGCATACATAGTAACCAGGGATTAAATTCCTTTAACAATTCTCTCAAAAACATATGATGATAAAACAATTAGCTTTGAATTAATAAGGATAAGGACAAGAACTTACGATTCGCCTCTAGATGTAGAAGGGTGCTTCACTTGAGCACCCCCCATGTAGCTCTCCTCCCTTCCTTTCTTCATTTATATGACCACTAGTCTCACCTCAAGCTGCTCTTGCAAAAAAACAAAAAATCATATTCATTACAATGAGTCTAGGTTTCTTGTTTCTACAACCCCCTCCTCCTCCTTCCCTTACAATCACAAAAAGCACGAATCCTTCACAGACAAAACCCCAAATTCTCAAAAGTCAAAATGGATATAAATTCAAAACCCAAAAAAATAAACCCAATAAAAACACAAAATACTCAAACACCAAAATTAAGATCAAGCTCCTCTAAAACCTAAGAAGAAAAAGCAAAAAAGAATCACATAAAATTGAAGTTTCTGGAACAAAATTATTCGACCACATATTTGTGTCTAGAGGTCAAGAGATCGAGACTCGTTGAGCTTATTTCATTTTCACTACCTTGTCTCACATTTCTTTCTTTCTTTAACAGATCCTCTCAAGCTTAATGGCAGATTAAAAATAAATGCTTTAATTGAAACCCCAACTATTACTAAAGCCTTCTTAAAAAGGAGCATGAATTTAAAGCATATACATGCAATGCCTTTCAAGGCTTAAATAGACTAGCCTCTGCACTAAACACTTTCCACAAACAAATAGAGGGAATTGCAATATAATACAAAATAAAATAAAAAACAAAAGTAAATTGTGAACCAAGATTAGCACCACATACCTTGTTTTGAAGCACATAAATCTGTTGTTCAAAAAAAATTGAACCTTCGCTGATCCACAACAACAAAAATCAATCACAATTCCATCAAATCCATGAAATACTAAGGCATAAACATATCATCGTCTTCTTGATGCTCTTCATCCTTAAGGATTTTTCAAGCAAGTAAGAGAGATATGGGAGCAGCCTCATCTAAAATATTTTGAACTATAGTTTGATATACCATTTAGAGAGCTTGGTTTTCATGGAGTTCCTTTCAAAGCCTCTACTTTTATTGTTCCTATGGTAAACTATTTGGTAGAGTTGGTGGAATTACCTTTCTTAGTAATCGTTATTAGTGAGATTGAGAATTGTTAACCTTGAGAGAGTAGGACTTGGGCAAAAGGCATTTGATATGGCTATTGGTTTCAAAGACTTCAAGTGGGATGTACTTCGAATGTACGCCATTCCTCAATCTTCGCTTGATGGCATCAAGGAATGGCTGAACTCCATAAATAGAAAGTATTATGAAAGCAGAACGAACTTGAACTGGTGGCCAGTTTTGAATACTATTACTGATGATTTAGATAAATTTATTGAAGATGGTGGTTGGGAATTTTTGAATATGGAAGCTAGTGATTTTGATTCTGATAATTCAGAAGAGTCAGATCAAGGATACGAACCCTCTGATGTAGAAGAGGAATTAGAATCAGATGAGGAAGGTTCAGAAGATGAATCTCTTGTGGAGTCAAAGGAGGAGGAAGAAGAAGAAGAAGAAGATTTTGAAGAGGAGGAAGGTAAAACATGGGATGAATTATAAGCTGAAGCATGGACTAGTTAAACTATTTAATATGCAATCATTTACTTTTTCCAAGGAAATAAAATATATATATCATTTAACATATTAAATATACTTACAAATGTGCAAATCAAGGCCTGTAAACCTTTCTAGCCATTGCGATGCGTGGCACGAAGTTTCTCAAGCCTAGCCTTAGAGGCCTTGTCTTGAAACATATACTAATTCAATTTAACTATGCACATATAAAATTTAAATATCGTTTAATAAATTTGATATAATCTTATGAGAAAATTCAAATACCTACGTACTCTCCTCACTAGACTTCCTCCGTGCATCGAACTTATGTGGCGGCACGTGAGTCTTCCTTTTGTTCTTGGCGGTGTTGTGGTGACTCCCGCAAGTCTTCTACCAATGGTGTGCGGTAGTACGATGACCACCTCTATCCCGCGGCTCCTTCATCAACTTAGTGCAGTAGAGCGGTTTTTACCGCAGTCCTGCAAGTTGCTTCTTCCTTCTCAACGATAGTGCGATGAAAGCTTTTGTGGCAACATTTTTATTCACAGAGGAGGCCATGGAGAGAGGATGTGGACGATGTAGAAATACTAAATTGCTAAGAGGAAAGTGGGTGGACATTGTAGCAGACAGTAATGTTAATGATCAAGACTTCTAAATTTTTAGAATTATTTGCAATCCATGTTTAAAAAAGGATGATTCTTATGGCCTAAACTTTGAAATGCTTCAGTTATATTATGTTCTACTTGGACAATTGAAAACCTGTTTTATTCTCCTAGCAAGCTTTTTTATTTTCCATTATAATTCTAGACCAAACAACGTTTGTGGGGATGGCCTTTTACACCAATCTTAATTTTTATGAAATTCACGAACCTGTTGTCAAGCAGTAAATTTATCTCTTAGAAAGGAAATGTAAAGGCTTCATTTAAGAAAAGATAAGTAGTCTCTTTCTGAAGGTAATCCACATGCAAAAAGTAAAAATCACATAAAAAAACAATTGTACAGTAGAAAATCAGATTCAATTAGTTATGTATTATTTTGCTTGCACACTTATCTAAAAGACATAGGGTATTCACCATGCATTTCCCTTGACAAAGAAAACATGTGCTTTCATTTATTTTTACTGTATATCTTAGAAGTGAAATTGTTGTTACATAATGATGCATTGAGAAAATAATATATACAAAAAAATACAAAGAAAATGTTTGAAATTTAACATGCAACCTTCTGTGTTTTTTTTTTTTTATAGGTGATAATATTTGATTTTATTAATAATAATGCAGAATTTAAATCAACTTCAAAAATTAAGTCCATCCAACAACTTCTAAAATATGTTTGTTTAACTACCACAATTCCTAATAAACCAGAAAAAAACTGTTTACATTTTCAAATAAAAAACAAGGCTTAACCCCAGAAAACGTAAAACAAAAACTAAGATATAAAGTGTATTTTAACCAAAATTGAGCTTCAATTTACGCGGAAGTGCCCGACATGCTACCTAGTTGCATTGGGAATATTTCCTTTATTGGCTTCATCTTCTTCCTTGGGTGCAAACCTTTCTTCTCTCGCAGCTTCTCTTTGGCAACATCTTTGAGTCCCTCAATGACCGTCTCGACCTCCATTATTTCTACACAAATTTTCAGGGCTTTGCATCCTAGCTCTGCTCCTCCTCTCCACATAGCTTTGGTGATTCCTTTTGGCCACCTAATGAGGGGACGGTTTGTCTATGCTACTTTAGGGTCCACATGATCTTCCATGCCTTCGCTCACATCAAAGCCTTCTCCTGGTATAGCCCATTCCAGGATACTTTCCATATTCACTAAGAAATCCTTGTGTACCAACGCCTTCATTACTTTCCTCACTTCCTCCACCGACTCTCCTAAGTCTAGCCCCCATGCCTTGATCAATGATTAAATATCCATATTAGTATGATATTTGTGCTTCAAATCTTCAAAGCCAGTACCCAAGATTTTTTGCACAGATTGCGCCACCTTCACATTGTTGGAGAGGAACAATCCTCTCAGCCTCTTCACAGTTGCTTTTCCAACAAAAGAGTCCAATTTTCTCCTCGAATGTAGAGTGAAATTGGCCGCCATTTCTTCTTTGGTATGCTAGCTTCCAAACTGCCTCACATCGCAGACCGGTTACATTCCTTGCCACTGCAAACCGAGAACCATCGAACAAAATGCCTTGTGTGTCTTTAAAACACATCCTATTGTTAGCCCTCGCTATTAATGTTGAACGTACGTCCAACCCTGCCAACAATACCTTCATCAATGCTTCAAGTCCTTCGAGAATTTAAAATACGTTCCTCTACTCGCTAGCGTTAACTCCTTCCTGCATTAATTACAACGAACAAATTCCCTCCATAGGAATTCCACTAAAATCTTCTATTCTTATTTGCCCCACCTCTGCAAAAGATAGAGCCCATTTAAATAGGGTATCTACTTCAGAAATGTCTATGCAGGCAAATTTTTTTTGATTTGACTGTATTTATTAATTAATTGAAAATAAAAAGTACATTCACTTTTTATTTTCAATTAATTAATAAATACAGTCAAATCAGTTAATGGTGGAATGTGTTGCCTGCATAGACAATAATTTTCCTAATCACACCCTGCAAATGCCAAGCATCAATTCCTCCTTTTATTATTTCTCAATCAGGTAGAGCTTTTGTGATTTTCAAATGAAGAGTAAGGTACATTTTTATTTCTGCTACACTACATTCATGTGCATAAACAAAGTCAGAAGATTACATTACTAGATTGCACTTATGCAGATGCATATAATATAGGAAAGATTGGACAATCCTTTTTAAAATGTAGTCTTTATTGATAATGTAAATGTATGTTGTTCCACAGAAGCTGTGGAACTGACTATTTGAATGCATATAATTGAAAAACTATACATTTATAGATACAAGATAGAAAAATGCACATAAAGAGAAAGGGGACCCGTCATTGCCTCAATAACAAATCCCGATTGCTTTGTTACATCATCTTCAGTATTCCCGCTTGTCTAAGCCTCCAAGTTGATGTCTTCCTTGCTGCTCCTAGGTTTCTTGCATTTAAGTGAGAAGAGTGTTGTTAGAGAAATGAAGGATCACTAGTCAAAATATGTGCATACATCTATAAACATATAATTTGATCATCATGTGCATTAAAATAACTTGCATACCATAGATGTCCAGGAAAACAAGAAAGTTATCAAACATATCTTTCATATGCTCGGTTATATCTAACATGTTTTCTCATTATGCAGGTATAGATAAAATTAGGTTGTTGTTTTGTTTATCTGGTTACATCATGTGGGGTGAAATGTGGCTCCCACAAGGGCTAAGCCTAGCCTATTGCCCTATTGTTTCATTTGAGAAGGATAATCACAAGTAAACCATCCATGAAGCATTAAAGATCAACCTTTGCAAGGATAGTGGACTATGTTGGTAAGGGGTAATCTCCTTATAAATAAAGATTTATCCTTATTAATAAGAACATTCCACTATCAATATAGCCATGATTCTGACAAAACTGATCATCAAGGATTCCAAGATAGTTTTCATTATTAGTCTAGTTAAAAGTAAGCAGCCCCAAGCATCATAATAGTCACAAGAATTGAACATAAGGGGCAGTCATGTAGATTAAAAGCTTACAGAATAGTCATCACTTGCAAAGACAAAGACAACATGTTTCCACATAACAAATTAAATTGAATGCATGAAAGGTACAATGAAGTCCATAATAGTGAATGCTTCTTAAGAGGGATTGAAGGACAACATTTTGTATCAAGGAGAACAAGGTAACCTCAAACTCTATTGTACCTGAGTATGATAGTACCTGAGCTTCTGGTGTTTCTAGATGGAACCTATAGCGGAAAAGTGTAGTCTCCATCTAAAGGAACCATCTTCGGAGCTCTTCCATGAAATGAGGGTTGAAAACATTAGAAGAAAAGAAATACCATAATTCTAAAGTAACAATTTGTATCAAGACAAATGTCAGAAAGTATAATTAAAAAGACAAATCCTTACAATTGCACCTCAAATTGGACTAAACAACAAAAACAAATGTGCCCTGATAAATCTTGTAGATTTAAACAACTTGAAAATACCACTTTGGAGACAACAAAGCAATAAATAAGCATGAAAATCGACACAACAATTGAACACTGAAGATGGATTACGAGTTATAATGTATCTGCTCCATTATATTGCTCAAAATATAAACATACATAACATGAGTTCTTTTGATATGAATAAGTGGATGAGATAGTCTAGTATCTATTCTAATGGATTAAAATGATGATGATATTATGATCGAAAATTAGACCTTGGTTTCCCTATTTGTACGGGAAGCAACAAGCTTCAGGTCTGTTCATAAAAGTTACATTGTTTCTTAACTGAAGCATAATTAACATAACATAGAAACTTAAAAAGATAGGTCCATTCCAATTGTTTCCAAACATTAAATAATGCTTGTGTTTGTTGATAGGTAGAAGATTTTGATGAAACACATACTAATACCCAAGATCCAACTGGGTAATTAAGATTTGGATGGGATGATCCAAACCATCTTTTAAACCATACCAGGGTGAAAAGAGCAAGATTAAAGAGAACACTCGAAAGTGTTTCACATCGGCTCAAGGTACAATCCATCCTAGTTATGACACTGATAGCAATCCAAATTTGCTTGAACCGTCCATACCCGAACGTTGCATCACAATCTATTCTTCCTGCACATAAAAATGCCACATGTTAACTCCTAAATAAAACTCAAAATACCATGAAACAATGAGTCCCCTATATTAGTAATTAAGTAGGCAGTCTATAGGGCATAGTTTGATTTTATACAAGGATGCTCATGAAAGTAATCTTCAAGTGATAGTGAGTGAGTTGTTTGAGATTGCAGCTGATGGTGCAATATCCAGTCTTAAAGGCAGTTAGCAAAGCAATAAATGTGCAGGAAAATCAAATTGTACACAACAAACAATTCACAATGTTATCTTGCATAATGCCTTAAGTTTGAAGACAAAAATCTCATTGTATCTTGATGAAAGTAGTGACCTTAATGGTCAATCACTGGCAACCATGATTTTAAAACATGGTATTGTGCTTATGGAGGCAACATTTTAAGCAAGGTGGTGAGTGGTGGTTTGGAACAATGGCAGGTATGAAGGACTTGCTTTATATGCATACTATGCAGTCTAGCTTAAGACAACATTCTTAGAAGAGATTGAAGGTGGATTAGGGAACTCAAGGGTTACCATGATAAAGATTAAATCAAAGATTGAGATCTATTTAAAAGCCACTATCATGAAGATATTAAAGATGTCAAATGCAAAACCCTAGCAGTTGGAGTAATGAACACAATGTGAAAGAGGACAGTGTGCTAGGGAAGATTTAGGAGATCTCCACATTATCTAATCATAGGAAAATACATCATTAATTTATTTTTTTAAATTAAAAGAAATTATTCTAAACCCTATATAGGACACATTGATACTTCAAAAGCATCTGATTTATTTTTTTAAATTAAAAGAAGTCATTCTAAAACCTATATAGGATACATCGATACTTCAAAAGCATCTGAAGGAATTTGAGATTATGCAAACATATGTCAATTAAATACCTAGATTACAAATAGTAGCGTGAACATTGTAACCCTAGTTGATCAGAGTTGGAATTGATAAACAAAAATGAATCCTATGCCTCCTATCACACACATCTCCTAACCATTCTCTATCATTCTTTATTGAAACACTTCTCCATTTTTGTGGGCTACGCCTGAAAATAAGGTTTCAACAAAGATTTTATTGTATGTTTATTAAAATGAAAACTCCATTCTAGCGGGCTATGCTTGAAAATAAGATTTCGACGAAAATTTTAGAGTATGTTTATTAGAGTTTTAGATTATTTTGGCGGGCTATATTCTTGATTCCTTAAATGATTTATTCAAATGGATTGTGACTGGCATGATTTTCTGCCACGATTACCTTACTACCGTCATCTCTTATTATACCCTCTGCGGTATGGCGGTGTTTTTCCCTTCCCTTTTCTTTTTACCGCACTACCGCCTTGCTCAAGGCTTCTTGTTATGAGGTTATGATGTATAGTGCTCTACTACATATGTTGCTCACCTTCTCGGTGGTGTATGCTTTTGATCATTACCTGAAGAGTGTCAATGAGAAAATCTTCTGTGTCTTACCGATATCTCAATGTCTAATCGACATTAGATCTTATGTTCCTCTGATGTTGGTTGCTGGTGTCGATGAGACAAGTTAATATATCTTGTCGATATGCCACTATCTCATCGATATTTTCCTTCAGCGGTATTTCTTTATATATCGGTGTAACTCTACCATGTCGGGGAGACTCGTGATTATCGTTGTGGTATGGCGGTGTTTTTCCCTTCTCTTCAGCTATTTTCCGCACTACTACCTTGCTCAAAGCTTCTTGTTGTGGGGTTGCGGTGTATACCGCTTTACCACATATGTTGCTCAGCTTCCCAACGATATAGTGGTGTATGCTTTTGATCATTACTTGAAGAGTTTCGATGAGACAATCTTCTTTGTGTTACCAATATCTCAATGTCTCATCAACATTAGATCTTATGTTCCTCTTATGTTGGTTGTCGGTGTCGATGAGACAAGTTAATATCTCTTGCCGATATGCCACTGTCTCATCGATATTTTCCTTCGACAGTATTTCTTTATATATCGGTGTAACTCTACCATGTCGAGGAGACTCATGATTATTGTTGTGGTATGGCAGTGTTTTTCCCTTCTCTTCAGCTATTTACCACACTACTGCCTTGCTTAAGGCTTCTTAATGTGGGGTTGTGGTGTTTACCGCATATGTTGCTCACCCTCCCGGTGGTCTAGCGGTGTATGTTTTTGATCATTACTTGAATAGTGTCAATGAGAATATTATTTATCTTATCGATATCTCAATGTCTCATCGACATTACTTCGTAATATCCAAGAGTTGTGTTTTGCCGAGCACTTGTAGATATACCTTGTTGATGTGACATAAGTGATTCTCTCCTTGATATGCCCGTATCTTGTTGAAATTTCATTGTTTTACATCGTCGATGAGACATATAAATAAGTCTCTTTGACATAGGGGTGTCTAAATTGGTGCTAAACCCAAAGCTAAACTCGAAGCTCAAGTCGAGAGCTAAAATTTGCATTAAACTCAAAGCTAAACTCAGATCCAAAGGCAGTGCTAACGATGGCGCCACACTCAAAGCCAATATCGATGCTAAAGGCGTTGATAATTCTGGCATAAATTAGTGCCTAAATTAGCATCGACTAGTCCTGATTGGCACAAATAAACACCAAAAATAGTGCCATCCCAATAAATAGCACCAACGTTTTCAAAAAATTGGCAAAAAATACATTAAAACATTGGGTGGAAGCAAAAAATGGAGCAAATCATAGGGATTTGTTGTAGTGGGGGGTGAATCAGTGTTGTGCAAAAATTAACTTTATTAACCTTTATCTTCAAAGCATTAGTAACATTCAACCATAGTGCATATACATGAAAATAAACACAACACCAGAACACCAAGATTTTTACGTGGAAACCCTGTTAGGGGAAAAACCACTATGGATGGTCAATCCACAATTATGATTTGAGTATACTCAAATGAAGATTACAAAAAGGGGAATACACTTGCATTCAGGTGCACTGCCTAAAGCTCACTTCTCAAAGGGAAGGCTCATTGCCTTACAAAGAAAATCAGATTAAAACCATCTGAGAGTTTGAACTAAGAAAATTAGCATCTACAAATACTTGATTACAGTTTCGATTAAGCTCAATAATAGATCTGCTACCTTACAGACTGATTCTACACTTCTGCTCTGTTCTTCTCATCCAAAACACAGATCTTCTATGCGCAAGTGAAACTGCACATTATCGCTCTTCTACTCTGCTCTTATTCACAATTCGCACCAATACACACTTCATACATACATCAAAATTATATGGATGATCTTATATATATCCTTAACATAGAATTCAATTATACTTTGTCAGCTTCAATAGAACACAAAAATAATTGCCACCGTCGGCTAGATCCTTAATTAAATTTTTATGTGTGTCCTCCAAAGTTGGTTAAGACATAGAGGGGACCCAAACAAATATGTACAAACATAAGAATACTTAGCCAATTGCTTCTTCTCATACATCTACAACATAATACATTCATGAAGTCGGCTCCAATACAAGAAAGACTAAGAATAAGCCAACCGAATATTCTAACTTCCACACGAATTGATATGAGTCACTGCACTTCAGTAATAACAGAGATAATATGCCAAAAAACATTTCCTGAGATGTGCAACACAAAATAATAACATGACATCTTCATACAAATCGATGAACATTGTGCTATCGGATACTCTATTCTTCCTGATTAATCTTCAATATGTCTGTCAGTGTGATCAAAAGATAGTGTGCGTATCTAATCATCGATTAGAGTTGCCATCAATGAAAACACTAAGTGATACTAGCAGTGTCTCTTTCCAACAATCTCCCCCTTTGGAATTGATGGCAACACTTAGTGAAAAATGACTAAGTGTTGAATTAGTACCAAGATAAACTACACTGCCTACTCCAAAATTCCAAAAATTCAATTCTCCCCCTGAAATGATTAAGAATTTCTCACTCCACTCTTCTCCCCCTTTAACATCAATGGCAAAGGTAGGGATCGCATACCAAAAATGTATCAATCAAAACTGTTATACAAAAATGCTTCTTTAACTTACATAAGCTAAAAAATGTCTACAAAATCTTTCTTCAGTTGAATTAGATTAGCGTCCCAAAATATTTTGAGACTCTCCATGATTGTTCTATGGCCATAGATCAAGTAAGACTATGTATCTGTAGATTCCAAGTTGTTTGGATCACCAACCGCCATAGAGTCCTCTCCTTCTTTTTGAGCACTTGACAATATGTCAATTTTTGGACAAACTGTCCCTCTAAGTTCACATGTTCTAGCAATAATTTTTTCATTTTCATGTTCCAAGATTTTTATCTTATCAAGCAAAGACATCAATTCATCTTTTGTCTTTCCAATATCACCAGTTAGAGGATCAAATGCTTCAAAAATAGAACTTAACTATTTTTCCAGATCTTTGATCTTCTTCTCATTAGCTTCAATAAAATTTGAAAAAGACAAACATGCTTTGTAGGTCTTACCACCTTTTGATAAAGCATTTTGTACATTCTTTATGCATGTGGCTAAAACAATTTTATATTTGGAAATCAATATCTTCAATCCACTAAAAATTTTGACATCAAATTATTTTTGTACTTTCACCATAGCATATTTTTCTAGTGACTGAAAGTCGATATTGGTCGAGTTGATAAGATTTTTCAACTCACCAGAAGAGGAACTAGTCAGATCTTTCACATAAGAAGGCATTATCTTCTCCAGTACTTTGGATGCAAGATTTAGTAGTTCACTATCTTCAATGTGTGACTTCAATATCTCTTCTATGGCTTGTGCTTGAGAAAATGAAGCTACTTTCATCTTTTGGATTGGGCTTAAGGTAGACAGGTCAATAGGACCTATAATCAATTTCGGATCCAATTCTTATTTCTATTCAACCAAGAATTTCTTCACTGCCTTAGTATTATCTCTTGCCTCAAATTGGATTGGATTTAAATCATCTTTCTTTGCTTCAATTGTTACTTCCTCAGTGGCAGGGTCTGGTTTACCTTCATTGATCTCAATCTCCACAAGAGATACATTTCTAGGTATCTCAACTTCCATGGGCATTTCTGTGTTGTCCTCTGCAGGAGGAATCTGAGAGTTCTCAGCTGTACCAAGGTTTTTTTCTTCTATTTCCTTTTCCAGACCTGATGGAGCATCATCAACATGAGTTTCCTTAGCTATAACATCAATTCTCTCATTCAACAACATTTCCCTTAGAATTTTCTCTATTTCTTTTGTGACTTCATCGGTTAGACCAATCATTAACTTGTTAACCCTTATTTTTCTTTTAAATTTCTTTTGGGCCTTGTTCAAAAGTGTCTTCATGTCATCTATAGACATTACCGAACATAATTTTGTAAGAATCCTTTCTCTCATCTATTCTTCTTTAGTTATAGCATTAACTCTCCTCATTTCCAGTATGTCATATAAAATTTTAGGTAGATTAAGCATAATTTCTATCAAAACTTTAATGAAAATATTCATGTGTTTTATTGCTGCTTCTTCAAGAATTCTTCTATCAAAATCGTCAAAAGACTCATACAATTTACAAAGAATTTTAATATTACCATCTTTGACTAATGCCTTTTCAACCTCTGCAACTGACATACCTAAATTGTCAGTCTTTGTCTTTTTCTTCACTTGAACATCTTCACCGGAGGGTTTTCCCTTTGTGATAGTTGCTCCCTTGGTGCCTTGATGTTTTATTTCTTTGACATCTTCATCTAACTTAGTTTCCTCATCATTAGAAACAACCATATACACTCTTTTTCTCTTATCTTTCTTCCTCTTTCCATCTTTACCAGATCCCTTGGCTTCGGTTTTCACAGGGATGGGCTTTGCTGCAGGGGTTGAACGGGATGCAGAGCTTCTAGTTTTTCTAGCTCAAGAAGATGGTTTTGTCAGACCAGTTGATTGTGGTTTTGCTACCTCCTTAGCTACTTGTTTTTCTGCTTCAGCTTCTTCCCTTTTCCATCTAGCTTCTTTTAATAATTTTGTAGATACCCCCATACTTTCTATAAGAACTTCTACCTCTTTTCTAACTCTTTTAGTAACCATAGGTTTTCTAAGGTCGTTGTGCACCTGTCTGTCCTTCTTTGCATATGTACCGAAACTTTCTTCTCTTGGATCCACTAGTTTTCTCAGTATGTGTTGAGCATACATATCCAAAACTTTCCCATCAACTTCATATCCCATGGGCATAATCTAGATTTTCCTAGGATCAGTTGCTTCCATCATACACTGGTCAATATTTACCTTGAAGCAAATTGAATCCTTGTATTTCTCCATAATAGAGGTGGGAATCCTCTCCCTTTCTTGCATCATAGACTGAAAACCTTTAAAGTATCCCCAGATAGTTGCATTCCTTGATTTGATATCTGCAACATTGTACAATAGATCTCTGATATGTTTGGCTATCGGCTTATCCTTTTTCCACTAAACCTTTCCAACTCCTGGAACTTCACCCGTGAAATAAAAAAATAAACACAAGAGCAAGTTACCATATTTGAAATATTTTTTCTTGTATTTCTTTATCTTTGCAAGATTCTCCATTAACTGAATTCTCAGTAGTTCACAAAGATCATAATCTGCATTTTCCTTCACCATTTGGTATGTGGCATAAATTGTTGTGCTGGACACAGAGTTGTCTTAGCTAGAATGATAAATCTTGTATCCAATGACCATAGATGTAAATTTAACATCTATATCAGCAATTTTATCAATAGTCATTGCCCTTCTGTCATATGTAGAGCCTGTAGCATCAGTGACTGTTTGGTTTTTCATAGACTTCAAAATTGGTATTCCACCGGAAGAGCTTAGACTAGTTATTGCACTGATAGCTTCCTTTGTAATTTTGAATGGAATGATTAGCCACATAAATTCATCATGCACTCAACTCAAAACATAATGAACCCACTCCGACTCTTCAAATACGAGAAATTTGATATTTTGTGTGAACTTCTTTGTTTCCAGGATTTTGTGTTCTGACTTTACACAATAATCTTCACCAATGATATGATTATTGTACAAATTCAGTAGTTGAGAACTTCCTAGTTCTTCAATATTGGCATGAATATAAACCCTAATGTCCTCTGTGTGTAAAAATTTGTATGAAGCGAACGAAAATGCTCCTAAAGGATCAGTCTCAAGAGACTTGTAGGGATGCCATTTGAATTTAGGACAAGGTATGTCCTTGAATTCAACTACTAGAGGAGTATTCATTTTGACCAAATCACAAGTTCATGAAGTTTTCTGAAAAATACCTTTTTTCGCCGGATCGCAATTTGAATGTTGAATCACTTCGATGCTTTAATCTCTCCTGAAATCGCCAATGATCGCCTATGAGCTCTCCAAAATTATTTTCTCCAAATACAAAGTGACAAATAAAGAGTAGGAATGACCATTTATCACTTGCATACCTAACTCTTTTGTCGCAATAAATGCTTCAACCCTAATTCATCTGGTTACCATGTTCTTGTACATTGTGATAGGTAAATCTTCTGCGAACCTCCAATACGACATACCATTTCCTCCAATGAGCATCTATTGAGCATCTATGCATCTAATAAACACATCCACATTTGGTGTCACTTACCGATTAAGGGGTTATATGATTTTCTTGACAACTCCCCCTAGGCCAGAGACCTGAGACTAATTCCCGGAGGAATTACCAGAAGTAGGTTCTGGTGCTGGCACACTTTCCTCAGCAGAGGGTTCTTTACCCATTTATTTTGCATCTGTTGTCTTACCATATTTGTAGTGACTTTTCCCTTTCCTTTGATATCCTTCTATATGTTTTTCTTTTGATTTACCATACCTTTTCTATTCCAACAAAATATAGCAATGTGTTCATTTTTTTGCAGTTATAGAATACAACATTTCTCTTTCCAAACCAGTTGTTCCATTGATTTCCTCTTGATCTACACTTGTTAGCAGTATGGCCAAGTTTGTTGCATGTATAGCATGTGATGTTTCTATGAAATTGATTCATCACATTTTTGCATTTATTTGACTTATGACCAACCTTATGAAAATTATAACACTGACTTGATAATGATGGACCACTTTGATTCATTCTACTTCAGAATTGAGCGTCGAATTGTCCAAATTTATTACAATTGAAATAGTATCCATTAAATCTCTAAGCATTAGGTTGCCTTACCGGATACCTTCCAGATTTGTTCATTTGATTTCCGTGTTTGAATCTCCTTTGCTTGGGTTTGGAGCTTTCTCCTTCTTCATATCCAAGACCTTGCTTGTCACCATGAATCCTTTGACTGATGATTAGTTCATCAAGCATGGTAGAGCTAGCTTTGAACTTCTCTTTGTACTCATTTGCAGAAGCAAGTTCATTTCTGATATTATCCAATTGCCTTTCAAGTGCCTCTTCATTGTTCTTAGATTGTTCCAATTCATCATCCAATCGGCTACACACTTCAGATTTTTCTTTTAGTAATTTTGCTATGTTCTCTTCATTTTTCTTTATTTCTTCAATCTCCTTGGTCATCTTCATCATGATAGATTCCATCTCATGCTTTAGGACTGTATTATCTTTGGTAATCTTTTCACATTCCTCTATCTTTTCTTTTAGGGCTTGACTGAGTTGTTCTTCTTCAATTCTCTTACTGTCACTCTGTTTAATCTGATCATAAAGTTCCTTTCTCTTCTCTCTAGACTTATTGATTTTTTCTTTCAGATACTCAATGAATTTCTTAGCATCTGAGAGGTTTGCTTGCAATTTCTGAACTTCAGCCTTTGACTAATCAAGGTCATCCAATGCCACCAAAAGATGTTATTGAAGATTGCTTGAATCCATTGAAACACCTTCCAAGATCTCCCCAAGTGATTAGACTTCTTCTAAAGGGACTAGCTGTGATACCAATTATTGGAAACAAGCTACACTAAGAGGGTGGGTGAATTAGTGTTGTGCATAAATTAAATTTATTAACCTTTATCTTTAAAGCATTAGTAACATTCAATCATAGTGCATAAACATGAAAATAAACACAACACCATAACACCAAGATTTTTACGTGGAAACCCTCTTAGGGGAAAAACCACAATGGATGGCCAATCCACAATTATGATTTGAGTATACTCAGATGAATATTACAAAAAGGGGAATGTACTTGCATTCAAGCGCACTGCCTAGAGATCACTGCTCAAAGGGAAGTCTCATTGCCTTACAAAGAAAATCAGATTAAAACCATCTGAGAGTATGAACTAAGAAAATTAGCATCTACAAATGCCCGATTACAGTTCTGGTTAAGCTCAATAATAGATTTACTACCTTACAAACTGATTTTGCACTTCTGCTCTATTCTGCTCACCCACAACACAGATCTTCTATGTGCAAGTGAAACTGTGCATTATTGCTCTTCTGCTCTACTCTTATTTGCAATTCACACCAATACACACTTCATACATACATCAAAATGATACAGATGATCTTATATATATCCGCAACATAGAATTCAATTATACTTTTTCGGCTTCAATAGAACACAAAAATAATTGCCACGTCGGCTAGATCCTTAATTAAATCTTTATGCACGTCCTCCAAAGTTGGATAGACATAGAGGGGACACAAACAAAGATTTAAAAACATAAGAATACTTAACCAATTCCTTCTCATACATCTGCAACATAATACATTCATGAAGTCGGCTCCTGTTATGCCTTGCATAACCACCCCATATTTTGCCTTGGTCAAAATGGGTCCCCCTCTTTTGTTTTGTCCTTAATTGTTTTTCAACAAAGTTTGGAGTTGTTCTTTCTTCCAACACTTTGTTTTCTTTTGTTCTGCCAGAGCCAGAACCGGAATTGAATCTAGATTTGAAACTTGTTTTGAGTTTCATTCCCTGACTCCTTCTCGATTCTGATCCCGCTCATCTCTTTGTTGGTCTCTTTGGTCTGTCTTATTTTCGTTTCGCGAAACTGGAGTCAGAATGGATATTAAGTTTGGGATTTATAAAAAGTTCCAAACTTGTTTCTATCCCTCCTCCGCCTTCGCCTTTCTTGTTTGTTTGTTTGGACTTGGGATCAATGATGTTTACCTTGTTTCAATCTCGGTGTCTTCTTTTTGGTTCTTTCTTTCCTTTTCTTCGTTGTTGGAGGAACCGGACTCAGAACCGGAACCAAACTCGAAACTTGGACAAAGTTTCCAAACCTGGTTCTCATTCTGTTTCTGCTCCCACCTTTCTTGTTGTTGTCTAACTTTACTTCGGTCACATAATAATTTTGTGCCTGTTCCCGTCGTGATTCCTCATCTGACCTATTGCATTAATGGCATTAATTACAGGTACCTCACACATATGAAATTGGATTTTAACCTTAATTAAGGTTAACGCGTTGGTTATTATTATTGTTTAACAAGTAATATTGAACTAGAGTTGAGGTAGAGCATTTGGGAGCATGATTCAATCGGAGGTCAAGCATTTTGCACGCGGATTCACATCAAAAGCCATCTTGTTGGATTTCTTTTCGAGGTAGGGTTTTTGTTCTTTGTTTTCTTTGTTGTTGTTTGTTGTGCTTGTTTGGTCTGTCATTCTTCACGGGGTTCATGACTCTTTTCATTTGAATCCTTGTTTATTTTCTTTGCTTTTTATTTTGTTATGTTTTGTTTCCTTTGTCTTCAGTTCTTTGTCTGTTTTTGTTTTATTTAACTGTTTGTCATTTTCTTGTTTGTTTTTTCTTTGCAACGGTCATTTTTTCGTGTTTTCTTCGCGCCCATACCATTGTGCCCTGGGTTTTTGGGGTGTTGATCATTTGCTACATAGTTTTATGGTGTTCTTCGATCCATTACTTTACCTACCGGTCCTTTTGTGTGTCGACTTGTTGATTTCAAGTAGGGTTAAGTTGTGCCCTAATTGTTTAAGTTGAAGGTTTTTAATAAACTAGGGTTTTGCGCATCTCTATTAGTTTTACAATTGTGCCCTAGTTGTTGTTTTTCCACTCGATCATATGGGGGATGGTTTAGTACTATTATTTTAAGCCTCCTTGGCTTGTCAGGTGACCTCATTTTTGGGCCATAATGTCATTCGCTCTACTATCGAAATTTCTAATGACGTCATGTTTGTTTTAACCAGAGTCGGATCCAGGATTAATTCTATTCTCAAACCTTTGTTTGCAATGGATGTTAGATCCATCTCCGAGCCTGCTTCCGATGAATTATAAATTATCAAAATATCTTTCACTCTGTTGGAAGCAAAGGCGGACCGATATATAAATTTGAAACTTCTTCATTGTACCAAGTCATATTTCCATTTTGATCCCGATCCCGATTACCATTCTGACTCTGTCTTCGATCCCGCTATATAGTTTGTTGTGAGTTCAATGTCCATTCCGGTCCCGACCCCAGTGGTGCTTTAAAAGCTTTCTAGGGATGTCTTCTGCCTGGTCCTGCCTCCGATGTATATGAAAGGTGAGATCTCTGACTTGGTTTTTCATACTTCTTGTGGATCTAATATTGGGTTTTTTTGCGGAAATTAAAAGATTTCAGGAGCATCGGGTGAGGCTTCTCAAAGGAGTCAACTTGCGAAGACTTCAAAACCAGGAGCAAAGCCTAAAAAGGTTAAGCTAGTACAACTCCCTTATACCTTGAGGTATAATCATCAAGGTCTTACCATCACTACTAGTAAATTGGATTCTAATTGGGAAAACATAACTAATACCAACCTGGGTCCATTCCATTGCGAGGAATTGTACTCGAAAACATTTTGTGAAGAGGTAATAGGGAGGACCCAAAGAATAGTTGAATCTGGCTTGGCTCATATTACTATATTTCCTCTGTCAATCCAATGTCTTGAATTAATAATGACAATAGTTGGAGCCTATAATCCTGCTACAAGATAGTGTGTAGATTCGTAGGGAAATGTCATCATTGATCTAACTCCTCAAATGTTTCAGTTCATTTTCAATGTGCCCACTCCAAAGAATCCTAGAAAACTCAATGAGGAAGAGGCCTTGAAAATATATAGTAATCATAAGGAAGCCAACAAAACTCATTTGAATAAGAAATGGATGAGAACTGAGAAAAAGTCTCTAGTTAAGCTTCTAGATCAGCCTAAAAGGGTAGAATTCTACAAGGAGATTGGGGAAATTATAATGATTCTATCCAGAGTGTTTGGGAAAGGGGATGCTCTTCACTTTAAAGAATGGATGTTCCCATTCATTAAGAAAATCCTAGATGGTAGGCAACAATTTGATTGGCCCATGATTGTCTCTGAAAGCATACGCAACCAAATGATTACAGTGAGATAAACCAAGAGTTTCTTCATGACCTCTTATGTCATTTATGCAGTAGCAAGAAGAGGCATTTTTCCAAGTTTAAACAGAGTGGGGATTTTGGGAGAAGCTGATGGACAAAATAAGGTGTGGAATCATTATGATCAGCTCACCTTGTAGACTTCTGAACTACATTACAAAAGGGTTAATGATGCATTTTTATATGTCATTATTAACCAGCTTATGGGAGATGCAGGATATAGATTGAGCTAAGAGGCCATGGCATTCATCATAGAGTGGGGATATTGGTTTATCCAATACCCCAAGTTTACTTATCTCAGGCTAGCTGGATTTGATGGTCACCCTCACCTACTCCCTAGATGTTGCATCAATAGGATTGTTTTAATGTAGTTCATTTATCAAGCTTTGGGGGTTAATTCTAAATTTGGTATAAAGCATAAGCCTGATTGTAATAAGTTCCCCATGAAGTTGGGTGAATATAGTTGTCCACACCTTGTGGGAGCTAAGGTTGTTTGCAGTGAATTGATCTATTGGAGGAATTTTGGAGTGATCTTCAGGATGAGTATGACTCGAGGAAAACAAATTATGAAAGTTTGCCTATCCCACTCATGGTGGAGTATGGGTTCAAGGTGGACATTATCAGATGATGGGGTGGTTTTGGATTCCTAATATGAGGTAGAAAATATAGGTACCAAGAACTTGGATCCTACAGATTGGGGTGCAGAGGAGACCATAGATATTAAATAGATAGCAAGGCCAGTGTTGGATAGAAGCATCCAATGGGTCATGCTAAGAACCAAGGAGCTTGGGGGTCAAACTTCCAAGAAAAGGAAAGGTGCAGGTACCACTCAAGGGCACAAGAGGATGAAAAGAAGAATGCCTCCTAAGGAGCCCCTGGAATTCTTCCCTCCTGATATAGAGGATTTTGAACTTGAAGTTTCAACTCAAAATCTACCTGAAGTACATGAAGAAGAAGTCCCAACAGGACCTGGGGCCTCAACATCACTTGTAGGTGAGTTTTCTACTCAACCCCCTCCAACAAAGCAATCAAGTGGAGAAATGCCTAGGGAAGCTCTCCATAAGGAAGTTGAAACTTTAAAGGGAAAGGAACATGAGGTTGAAATCCATGATGTAGAGATAGACTCTGAGGATACTCTATCCGATAAGGAGAAACTGGATGAGACACCTCTTGATGAAATTGAGGATGTGGGAATTGAGCATTTTTTGACAAAGGAGGACCAAAAAAAGTTATTTGAAGAAGCTAAGAAAGAATCAAATGCAAAGGCACAAGTTGATGCATTGCTCAAACAACAGGAGTCAGATGCCAAAGCACAAGCTGAAGCATTGGAAAAACAACAGGAAATGGAAGTGAAAGCCCAAACTAATACATTACACCAGCAACAGCAATTAGAGGCCAAACATAAAGCTGATGAATTGGCCAAGCAACAACAAAAAAAGGAGCAGGAGCTCAGAGCAAAGGAGGAGGATGACAAGTTATAAATGTTGCAAAAGATCCATGATCTTGAAGAAGAGAAGGCTAGACAAAGAAGGGAAAGGGAAGCCCTTGAGGCTAAATTTAAAATTGTTGAAGAGGCTTATAAGAAAAGGGAGGAAGAAGAACGCTTGCAAAAGGAAAATGATGTTGAAGAGCTTATTAAGCAACAACAAAAGGAAAAGGAAGCATGGGACAAGCTCAAAGACTTGGAGAGAGAGAGAGAGATAAATTGCTCGAAGAAAAGAGGTTAGAGGAAGAACGTTTGAAAAAGGAACAAGAAGATAAAAGGTTGCATGAGTAGAAGGATAAGGAAGAGGCCGAGAGGGTTGCACAAGAGAATGCAGAAAAGGAACAACAAAATGTGTAGGAGGTTTATTCTCAACCTATAGCTACTTTATTGTAGCCACTATCTTTTACCACGGTTGCCTCTTCCTCTACAATGATGGCTACCACTCCTAGTGCTCCTACATTGTTAATGTTGGATCTTGAGAAGAAACGGATAGATCCACCACAACCTCTTAATTGGAAAGAAATGATGAAGGGGATAGAAAAGGAAATACCTAAGAAAAAGGCCAGGGTTCTTCATTCCACGAGGTTCATGGAAGCAGGAGAGATCATTGTTGAATGTGCAATTCCGGTGGTGGACAAGGATAGGTAAGATATGCAAGTGACTGATTATCAATTGGGCATAGTCAACTTAGGGAGGCCTACAAGGAATCAACAAATGAATCTTATTGATGTCATAGCTTCCTCCACAAAGTCCAGGATGATCAAGGATAAACAAAGAAAGGATGAGCTTAAGGGTCAATTGGATCAATTGCATAGTTTCTTAAGAGATGTTTCCACTCCCAGGTCCCAACAAGTTGCTACCTTGGAAACTCCAGTCTTACTCAGCAAAAGAGAAGTTGATGATTTAGTACAAATGAGGAGTAAGTCTGGGATGCTAGATAGATGGATTGACAAGCTTAATCAGGAAGTGGGGGAAGTGTTGGTAAACAGTTTTGAAATCCATAAAACAACACTTGAGTTGATAGAAGAAATGGGTCATCATATTGAGACTCTAGGAGAACAGGAGGAAGAATATAGGGGGTATGTTCAAAAGATGAAAGATATCAATAAGTTGCCAAAATCAACTCTTCTAGAGCAATCAATCCTCAAAGAAGATAATGCAGATTTCTTGGAAAATGCCTCAAGCATAATCCGGTTTAGGTCTGACTTCATATATAAACATAGGAATGAAATTCAAGATGCTAGTAAAGACTTGAATGAGCAGCTTGATGAATTAGAAGTTGTAATAGCTATTTTAGTCAATGTAGACAAACCAGTTAAAGAAGGCATGCCTTTGGATTAATTGAAGGAGAAATGGAACAACAGATTCTAGGAGGTCATGTAGAAAGAAGATGATGGAGAGGATTTATTGTTGGATAGACTGATGGATATTAAAGAAGAGGTGAAAGCTTCTAGGAGGGAGTTGACCAAATTGAAAGATATGCAGGAATTTGCCTCAGCAAAGTTGAAAAGAATCAAATTTGAAGACAGTTTGGTCGATGGGCCTGATGTGGATATCCTTCAACAAGTGTTCTCCAACTATGATGAATATCTTCTTGAGAAAACAACACAAGATTGGGTTGGTAGAAAAATGTTCTATTTTGGGCACATGACTTCCCCTTTTCTCTCCTACTTTATAGGGAAATCAACCTTTGAACTGAAGGTTTTCATTAGCCAGTCCTGTCTCTTTTTGGTTGTCAAATTTTGCACAACAAGGCAATCAACTTTTGAACTAAAGATCGGCCAGTCTAGTTTCCTGATGTGGTTCTGGTTCCTTGATTAGTGGATCTCAATTTTTGATTGAGAGTGATTTATGCGTAGCATGCCTATATATAATTTTGAGCTCCATGTTGTAAAGGTTGGCTGATTGAAGTAGAATTAGCAACCTGATGATAGTAGATATGATTTTATAGCTTTGAGCAAAGATACTTTTTTAAGTTCACGTTTAATTTAGATACAGTTTTATGTTGGAATTGAACTTCTTCGATGAGGTTAATGAACCATAATCGATTTGTATGCCAGTGAGTTTGTTGTGCATAAATGTTTCTTATTTGATGTGAATCAATAAGGGAAACCAAATTTTAAAGATTATTTCGTTAAATTGTCTATGAATGGAATTGTTATATGTCTGTTGATCTATATTATTGGCAACGAATGAGGATTTTGTTTTGAATCTTGTAGTATTTTGATGAATGGTTGTGATGATTAAATTAAGCACCGTGAATGTATGCAATGGTATGGATTGTTCTGTGAGTTGCATCATGTTATGGTTTTGATCTATTAAGGAGCACTCGTTGTTGAGAATATATGTCTGGATGTTAAAGAATTTTGTTCATGTTTTACTGATCTATGCTTTGATCTATCCTTTTTCTATTTATTTAAACCCCCCCATTAAACATAAATTGATGAATCTGATACAATTTTTATTCCTTATCACCAACAAAGGCCCCTTAAAAATTACAGCTGCATTGGCCAATTAAGTGACATCAAACAGTTGAAAACCGACTACCAGACATTGGAAGTTAAACTACTATATGCTATCTTTCTTTTTCAGGAGAAATAGAGTAGATATATTATGTTTTATGTTGTTTGTGCCATTTTGACCATCAACAAATCTGGCGCTAGAAGGAGGGCCTAAAGGAATAAGTTGGCTCAGATTGGGTCATTCTCACTGAAAAAGTATGGGAGGATTCTCAGATCCTCTACCAACCTTGAACCATTAGTATAACTTCAAACCCCGGTTAGATACAGACACTAAGCTCGTAGAGTTTTGATCCCACCATTGTTACCACCACTTACTCCACCTAGATTTCTGCAAAATCCATCTTTACCACCCCAACAACCTAATCCACACACACCACCACCAGTTTGACCATTATCACCACCGATTCGACCAGCATCACCACTGGTTCGACCAATATCACAACCGCCTACTCAACCAATCCCACCACCACCCATGGCTTACTTCATAAATAACCCCTCTCCACTAGGGACTATTCCTGGTGGTATACATGATCTACCCAAAAATATAGAAAGGTTTTGCCCCAAGTATATGCATGGAGAATTAAGAAGTGTCGAGGAACATATACAAGCATTCAAGGATGCATGTACCCATGCTCAATTGGATCACCATGATGTTGTATGTAGGTTGTTTCCTTATTATTTGGGAGACATGACATACAACTGGTATCTAAATCTTCCCCAGGGGTCTATTCTAAGCTGGGCAGATTTAGAAAATGCCTTTATTAATCAGTTCAGGGTCTATGTAGACCCGATCGTCTTGTATCATCAATTCGCTACCATAAGAAAGGAACATCATGTACCATTGTCGTTATTCAACACTAAATTCCAAAGAATGTTCCGCAGGTTACAAGACCCTTAGTGGCTGAAAATATTGCCATTCTAACATATTTAAAAGTTGTTGATCCCTTGATTGGCCTATTCTTGCAGAGAACTTATGCTGCCAATGAGATTGACTCTTTGTCTAAAGTTTATCATCTAGTCATTAAATTGTAACAACAGATAAGTTTGCAATCAGGAAGTTTAGGATGAGCTCTTCCCCCTATGGGTTATCAGAAGCCTAATCCACCTTTTTTCAATATGATCCCAAGGATGTCTTACTCCCAATATGGACCTATTTCTGAGTTACAAGCCTCACCTACCATTCCTTTTTTCGCTAATGGCATTCATGATTCTTTCCAACAATCTCAAAACTACCAGCAACAAGGGGGAGGGTCAACTCCTATTCATTCTCCATCTGTAGGACAGACTGTGCAAAGTAAACACACTGTTCAACTAACCAATGAGGTGGAAACTCTAAAAAGGACTTTATCACAAATGTCCAATGGCATGGCACAACTTAGACATAACCCCCCACAAAACCAAAATCAAAATTACCAGAATCAAGGAGGTTATAACAACCAGGGTGGTTACTCTAATCAAAATACAAATCAAAACACCAATAGGAACTTCCAAAACCAAAACTCCTCTAACCAAAATTATCAAAAGCAGTTTAGACGATACAATCAGAGGTCCAACAACAACAATAGGCAGTGGAACATTGGACCCAACAACGGGGGAGTTCCCCATAATTATCAATCTAGTGAAGATAAACCACACACTGCTAATATTTCAGATCTTAATTTCATGACTAATTGGTGTAGACTACATGATACTGCAACACATTTTGAGGTTAATTGCCCAAAAATGGAAAAAATGGTGAAGATTGCGCAAGCTGATTCCCACCCTCCACAAGGAAATTCCAATCAAGATGGTGGGTCAGTAAGTACTGCTATGACTTATGAGACCATTGAGGAACAATATCAATTTCCCATGCAGGGAGATAATGAACCAGAAGAAGATGTGTATGATGCCCAAGCCTTCCAATCTAAAGGTGGTCACTTCCTGAAAAATTAGAATAAGGGCCAATTCACTACATCTGCACCTCCCAACAACATGGTCCCACCTAATTAGAATGTAGATAATAACCCACCACCACCAAAGGGGTATTTTGACTCTCATAACAAAGGTAATCCACCTTCTTTTCCTAAGTATCAAGTTAGGAATGATTTAGAGTTTGATTTTATTGCAGAGCTGTAGAGATAAAAGACATCATTGTCATTCTTTGACATTATGAAATGGTGCCTGACTCAACGGGAAGTTTTGTTGAAAGCCCTGGAGGAGGCGGATTGTTCAAAAGGAAAAGGTAAAGTGACTCCAGCGAAGGAGACGAATGCGGCCATTTATAAAGGTAAGACCAGTACCCCACCTTTCCTTTTGAGTTTAAGAATTTTTGGAAAGAATCTACATAACTATCTGCTGGACTCTGGAGCATCGGGTAATGTTACGCCCTTTTCCATTGGCAAGAAGGTAGGATTAAGTCTTGCCCAAACTAATAAGAAAGTGATTCAGTTGGACAAAACCAAGGTTAATGTGGTGGGAGAACTAAAAAATATGCATGTATAGGTTGGATCGGATCCAAGGATCCAAACTTACATAGATATCCAAGTGGTCGATATCCCAGAAACATATGGTATGCTCTTGAGTTGGGAGACAATGAAGAGTATTGGGGGATATTTGTCTTTGGATTTCTCTCACATGTGGCTGCCTTGGAAAGGGATAGCAACACAGATTAGAATTGAGAGTGAGCCTAGGCTCAAACACATGATTACTGAATATGATTCTCCCAATGAAGTAGCATACTTTGAGACTGATATAGGATTTTACAAGTAGGAAGAGATCATGACCTTCTCAATATTCAATTATGATGATACACTGCCTCTAGAACATAATGAACCAATGATCTCGGTCAACCAACAAGTTCTAATGAAAAAATTGCAACAAGATAGGTTGGTATTGGGAGAAGAGATTGATTTGTGCAGTTTGTTGCTTCTTAATTGGTGCATGATACATTATCAGAATCACTCCGAGTTGACATGTCAACCCTGCGTAGATATCTTAAACCATATCTGCCAGCCTCAACTGATTTGTCAAGATCAACCTCAAGCACCCACCAATGAATTTGCATTTGAAGCTAAGGACGCTACCATCCTCACTAGAACCAGTCTTTCTCAAGAGGAAGATCCCTCATCATTCAAGCAAACGCAGGTTCTATGCTCTGAGTTTCAAGAAAAGATTGAGGTATCTCAGTCTTTCTCCATTACACCCACCCCAGATACTCTTCCAATGCCTAAGGCATTGATGAAAAATGAATTGGATTGCAACTTAATCCAAGAAGTTGTTCAGGGAGTGATCCTTGAACAAGATTTAAATATAGAAGAATCTTTAAGTGAACCTTGCCCCCAGTCACTCTCAAGTCTTGATGGCCAACAACAATCCGAGCCACCACCCATCTCAAGAAAGTCATCCCTTGTTATCCCAAAAAACAAAGAGCGCCCAACTAAAGATCAATTATGGAGTCTTAAATTTGATGGCTCTAAATCCAAAGAAGGAAGTGGAGCAGGGATTGAACTAACCAACCCAAAAGGGAAGACTTACTTTGCATCTTACAAGTTGCAGTTTGGTTGCACAAACAATGTGGCTGAATATGAAGCACTCACTCACGGAATTATGTTTTCCCATCAAAATAAGGTCACCGCTCTCATGGTAATGGGAGATTCCAAAGTAATTTTAAAGCAGGTACGCAACCAATATACTTGTCATAACAAAAGATTGGTTGCATACATAAATATAATTTGGAATCTGATTGAAGACTTTGACGCTTTTGGGATCACTTTGATTCCTAGAGAAACTAATCAGATTACGGATGCCCTCACCGTTACTACTAGCACCTTGGAGCCTATGCAAGACTCTAAGCTAAAAATATTTTCAGTTGAATTAGTCTCAGTCACAGCTGTCTCGGATAATGTCCAATTTTTTTAGGTATTCGCTGATGACCAGCATATATTGGCCTTCTTGGCAAGTTTGGATGTCTTCGAAGGACAGATAATTGATAAATCTAAGAGAGATCAGGGAGATTGGGATCCTAATAATGGTGATGCAGAAGAGATACTAGAGTTGAAAAGAAATAGTATTCCAAAGGGGATGGTAGCTTTAGAAAGGATATTTGACTCTGACCCACGGGCTCGTCAAAGGGTGCCCAAAGAGAGTGATGGAGGGAAGTATGAATTTGTTAATCTGAATCACTCGGGTCCTGAAAGGAATGTTCTCATTAGAAAGACTTGTCCTGAAGAAATTAAGATTAAGATAGTTAAATTTTTGGAGCAGAACATTGCAGCCATTACTTGGGGGTATGAAGACTTAAAGACCTTTGACACTTTGGTGATCACACATACCATACCTCTTAAGCCAGAAGCCAAGCCTTTTCATAAAAAACAATGCCCAATCAATGCTTTGATTGAGCCCCTGATTCAGAAGGAGGTGCAAAAGCTGCTATTTGCAAGAATAATCTTCGCAGTCAGACATTCTACTTGGGTTGTGAATTTAGTTCCTATGCGCAAGAAAAGTGGTGAAATCGGGTTATGTGTTGATTTCAGGAACTTAAATAAGGCTTTTGGGAAGGAAAAATACCCACTGCCTTCTCTTGATAAGGTATTACAAACAGTCAATGGGTCCCAGATGATGTCATTTCTGGATGGCTATTCTGGGTATAATCAAGTGCTTGTCAGTCATGAGGACAAAATGAAAACTGCCTTCACCACCAAGTGGGGCACATTTTCCTATCGAAGGACGTCGTTCAGCCTCATCAACACTGGAGCAACCTTTCAGTGTGCTATGGACGTAGCATTCAAGGATTTAATAAGTAAGTGTATCATTATTTATGTGGATGACTTAACTATTTTCTTGAAAAATCGAGAAGACCATGCGGCAGATTTGGAAAAGGTCCTCAAAAAGTGTATAAGCTATGGTGTCTCCCTTAATCCAAAAAAGTGTGTGTTTGGAGTATCTGAAGGGAAACTCTTAGGCCACATCATATCAGAAGAAGGGATATCCATAGACCCTGATAGAGTAGAGGCCATATTAAAGATGACAAGGCCAGGAAGTAAGAAAGAAATGAGATCCTTCTTCGGAAGGATTAATTTTGTCAGAAAATTTATAACAGGGTTTGCGGAAATCGTTAAACCCCTTAATGAGATGATGAAAAAAGAGGCGAAAATAGAATGGAGCAATGAGGCCAAATCTGCTTTCTCGCAGATTAAACAATCAATATCTGAGGCACCTATCTTGACCAACCCAAATTATCTAAAGCCCTTCTATATCTATTCTTTCACGTCTGACCATGCATGTGCAGTTGTTTTAATGCAACGAAGAGGTGAGGGAGAGGAAAGAGCTATCGCCTTTATGAGCTCCCCATTTAAGAATGCAAAATTCAAGTACCCACCTCTTGAGAAGTAGGCCTTTGCATTGGTTCGAGTAGTAAAAAAATTTAGGCATTACATTCTTCAGAGTGAGGTTATTGCCATAGTCCCTAATCCAGCTATAAAATCCCTCCTGATGCAAAACGAATTGGGGGAAAGAAGAGGAAAATGGATGGCTATTTCGCAAGAGTTTGACTTAGAAATTCATCCAATGAAACTCATCTAAGGGCAAGGTTTATCAAAGGTAATGGTGGATGTAGATAAGAATATCACATGTCAGCAATACACTGTGTAATCATTCACTAAGGATCCCTAGTACATAGATTTGATCTTCTTCCTCCTCAACAACAGATGCTCAGAGGGGATGAATGCTACTTATAGAAGAGCACTAAGGATGAAGAGTGATCATTATATGCTCAAAGGGGGATCTATATACAGAAGGAACTTTCAAGGAATTTACTTATGCTATTTGGATCAACAAGAGGCTAAGCATGCCATTGCCAAGTTTCATGGAAGACATGGTACAAGACATGGATCTGCAGATGCTCTAGCCCATCAAATTTTTAGATCAAGTTATTACTAGCCTTATGTGTTTCAGGATGCACACCAACATCTTTGGACATGTCATGTATGCCAAAACTCTGCACCCAAGGAAAGAAATCCAACAATGCCTTTGCAACCAGTGTATGAGGTAAGACCGTTCACTCAATGGGCATTAGACTTTGTAGGTGTCATTAATCCAAAATCTTTTGTAGGTCACAAGTTCATTCTAACTACAACTGACTACTGCACACATTGGACCGAGGCTCAACCCTGCAAAAATAGCACCACATAAGTGGTTATCAAGTTTCTAACTGAGAACATCACCACCAAGTTTGGAGTACCATTCGCCCTAGTATGTGATAATGGCCTTGCTTTCTCTTCAGGTGAGTTTATTCAATGGGCTTATGAACATAAAATTATTTTGAAATATTCGTCTAATTACTACCCTCAAGGAAATGGAGTTGCTGAGTCCACTAATAAAAATATGTTGGAGGTAATTAAAAATTGTTAGAAAACAATCCTAGGGACTGGCACACCTAGTTGAGATTTGCCTTATGGGCAGATCGAACTCGAATCAAAGCTGCCCTAGGAAATTCACCATTTAAATTAGTCTATGACCAAGACCCAGTCTTCCCAATCCATTTGCAAATACCTGTCCTCAAGTTTATGCAAGAATTTTATACAAAGGATGATAGTATGGAGGTCAGACTAACCAATTTGCTCAATATAGAAGAACAAAAAGATGCTTCTTTGCAACAGTTCTCTAAACATCAAGTTGTTGTGAAACGTTGGTTTGACAAGAGGGCCAAGGTAAAGGCCTTTAGGATATCAAATCTTGTGCTACTATGGGACAAGGCTAAAGAGAAGAAGGGAGATCACTAGAAGTTTGATAGACTCTGGCTAGGTCCATATGAAGTAGTTGAGATACTGGGCGAGAATGCTTTCCATTTGAGTGCCTTGATAGGAGAACCTGTTTCGTTGCTAGTTAATGGTTGGTTTCTTAAACATTACTTTGGCTCATAAAGGTCTGATTTTCCAAATAACTGTACTATATTGTATCATATGTAATCAGTTCTTTCTTTGGTTTTTGTTTTGTCTTTTTTCCTTTGTTTCTTTTTCTTTGTTTTCTTTTATTTTTCTTTGTCTTATTCATTGGGGATCTTAATTTCTATCTATTCCAAGAAAAGGGGTTGTTATTCAAAGTGTGCTATAGGAACTAAGAGAGAAAATGATTTAGGTATTTTCAGTGAGCTTTTGTTGAAATATTTCATTCTAAACTCATATCTTATGACCATTTTAATGTTGCTTTGAAATTTTATTAAGGAAAAAGGTACATTGTGAATATCTCATGAATTATGATCGAAGTCTACCACAAAATAAGATAAACATTTGCCTAAGTAAAATTCCTATTTATTTTAGGGTGGTTGTAACTTTGATTCAAGGGAAAAATCTGATTCCAAGACTGTCATGAAATTCATTGTAGTTCTCAACCCACATTTTAGATCAATTGCACCTGAGTATTGAGAAAAGTTCATAAAGAGTCCCCACAAGTGAAGCCTAAGTAAAAAAAGAAGAAAAGAGAAAGAGAAAGAGAAAGAGAGAAAAAATCTAACTCAATATCAAATGGGTGAATCAAGTATCTCTATTGAGGCTATGGACGCCTATTTGGCAGTAGAGAAATGCTTTGAGAGAACTAGAGGTATCTTCATCGGGGCTATGGACGCCTATCTGGCAGCGAGGCAATGCCCAGGACTTCATTGCACGACAGTTGAAGGACTCAACCTATGTAGCTTGAATCTTAGGTGTGGTTGTTCAGGAGTGGAGAAAGTGTCTATGAAGAAGGATGCACCGTATATGCACACAGTTAGATTCAAAATAGTTCAATAGCACATACATCTGAGACTCCAGCTCAACCTTATTCTATATATTTGATCTTATTCAAGTTAACATGATTCATAAGCCAGTTGGTTTTTGGGTGACTGAATTCTTCAGTGTCTTGAAAATGGGTAAAGCATTTTCCCAGATGAGTCACCATTTTTTATGCCTTGCATAACCACCCCATCTTTTTCCTTGGTCAAAATGGGTCCCCCTCTTTTATTTTCTGTCCTTGGTTGTTTTTCAACAAAGTTTGGAATTGTTCTTTCTTCCAACACGTTCTTTTCTTTTGTTCTGTAGGAGCTGGCACCAGAATTGAATCTGGATTTGAAAGTTTGATTTGAGTTTCATTCCCTGAGTCCTTCCCGATTCTGATCTCGCTCGTCTCTTTATTGGTCTCTTTGGTCTGTCATGTTCTCCTTTTGCAAAATCGTCACCAGAATGGATATTAAGTTTGGGATTTATACAAATTTCCAAACTTGTTTTCATCCTGCCTCCACCTTCACCTCCGCCTTTCTCATTTGTTTGTTTGGACTTGGGATCGATGTTGTTTACCTTGTTTCGATCTCAACGTCTTATTTTTTGTTCTTTCTTTCCTTTTCTTCATTGTTGGTGGAACCGGAATCGGAACCGGAACCAAACTCAAAACTTGGACAAAGTTTCCAAACCTGGTTCTCATTCTATTTTCGGTCCTGCCTTTCTTGTTGTTTTCTAACTTTACTTCAATCACACAATAGTTTTGTGCTTGTTCCCACCGTGATTCTACGTCTGACCTGTCGCATTAATGGCATTAATTACAGGTACCTCACACGCTCAAAATTAGATTTTAATCTTAATTAAGGTTAACGTGTTGGTTATTATTATTGTTTAACAAGTAATATTGAACCAAAGTTGAGGTAGAGCATTTGGGAGCATGATTCAATCGTAGGTCAAGCATTTTGCGCGCGAATTCGCATCAAAAGCTAGCCTGTTGGATTTCTTTTCGAGGTAGGGTTTATGTTATTTGTTTTCTTTGTTGTTGTTTGTTGTTCTTCTTTGGTCTATCATTCTTCATGGGGTTCGTGACTCTTTTCATTTGAATCCTTGCTTGTTTGCTTTGATTTTCTTTTGTTATGTTTCCTTTGTCTTCGGTTCTTTCTCTATTTTTGTTTTATTTAACTGTCTATCATTTTCTCATTTGTTTTTGCTTTGCAATGGTCGTTTTCACATTTTCTTCATGCCCGTACCATTGTGCTTTGGTTTTTTTAGGTGTCGATCATTTGCTACATAGTTTGATGGTGTTCTTTGATCCATTACTTTACCTACTGGTCCTTTTGCGTGTTGACTTGTTGACTTCGAGTAGGGTTAAGTTGTGCCCTAATTGTTTAAGTCAAATATTTTAAATAAACTAGGGTTTTGCACGTCTCTGTTAGTTATAAAATTGTTCCCTAGTTGTTGTGTTTCCCCTTGGTCGTATGGGGGATGGTTTAGTACTATTATTTTAAGCCTCCTTGGCTTGTCAGGTGACCTCATTTTTGGGCCATAATGTCATTCGTTCTACTATCAAAATTTCTAATGATGTCATGTTTGTTTTAACCGGAGTTGGATCCAAGATTAATTCTATTCTCAAACCTTTGTTTGCAATGGATGTCAAATTAGTCTCCGAGCCCTCTTCCGATGAATTATAAATTATCAAATTATATTTCACTCTGTCGGAAGCAGAGGTAGACTGGCATGTAAATTTGAAACTTCTTCATTGTACCAAGTCTGATTTCCATTCTGATCCCGGTCTCGATTACCATTCTGACTCTGTCTCTGATCCCGCTATATGGTTTTTTGTGAGTTCAATGTCCATTCCGGTCCCGACCCCAGTGGTTCTTTAAAAGCTTTCTAGGGATGTCTTTTGCCTGGTCCCACCTCCAGTGTATATGAAAGGTGATATCTTTGACCTAGTTTTCCATACTTCTTGTGGACCTAATATTGGGTTTTGTTGCAAAAATTAAAAGATGTCAGGAGCATCGGGTGAGGCTTCTCAAAGGAGTCAACATGCGGAGACTTCAAAACGAGGAGCAAAGCCTAAAAAGGTTAAGCCAGTACAAATCCCTTATACCTTGAGGTATAATCATCAGGGTCTTGCCATCACTGCTAGTAAAGTGGATTTTGATTGGGTAGACTAACTAATACTAACTTGGGTTCGTTCCATTGCAAGGAATCATACTCGGAAACATTTGTTGAAGAGGTAATAGGGAGGACCTAAAGAATAGTTCAATCTGGATTGGCTCATATTACTATATTTCCTCTGTCAATCCAATGTCCTGAATTAATAATGACAGCAGTTGGAGCCTATAATCCTGCTACTAGACAGTGTGTGGAATCGCAGGGCAATGTCATCATTGATCTAACTCCTCAAATGTTTCAATTCATGTTCAATGTGCCCACTCCAAAGAATCATAGGAAACTCAATGAGGCGGAGGCCTTGAAAATATATAGTAATCATAAGGAAGCCAAAAAAACTCATTTGAATAAGAAATGGATGAGAACTGAGAAAAAGTCTCTAGTTAAGCTTCCAGATCAGCCTAAAAGGGAATAATTCTACAAGGAGATTGGGGACATTATAATGATTCTATCCAGAGTGTTTGGGAAAGGGGATACTGTTCACTTTAAAGATTAGATGTTCCCATTCATTCAGACAATCCTAGATGGCAGGCAACAATTTGATTGGCCCATGATTATCTCTGAAAGCATACAAAACCAAATGATTAGAGTGAGAGAAACCAAGAGTTTCTTCATGACCTCTTATGTCATTTATGCAACAACAACAAGAAGCATTTTTCTAGGTTTAAACAGAGTGGGGATTTTGGGAGAAGTTGATGGACAAAATAAGGTGTGGAATCATTATGATCAACTCACATTGCAGACTTCTGAACTGCATTATAGAAGGGTTAATGACGCATTTTTTAAATTTTATTATTAACCAACTTACGGGAGATGCAGGATATAGATTGAGCCAAGAGGCCATGGCATTCATCACAGAGTGGGATATTGGTTTATCCAATACCCCAAGTTTACTTATCTCAGGCTGGTTGGATTTGATGGTCACCCTCACCTACTCCCTAGATGTTGCATCAATAGGATTGTTTTAATGGAGCTTGTTTATCAAGTTTTAGGGGTTAATTCTAAATTTGGTATAAAGCATAAGCCCGGTTGTCATAAGTTCCCCATGAAGCTAGGTGAATATAGTTGTCCATACCTTGTGGGAGCTAAGGTTGTTTGCAATGAATTAATGCATTTGAAGTTGGGCTTGTACACTGCTAGGAAGCAGTTTGATCCAAAGAAGAAGATGAACGCTTTGCTTGCTTCTATTTTTGATAAACAATTCAATCTATTGGAGGAATTTTGGAGTGATCTTCAGGATGAGTATGACTTAAGGAAAATAAATTATGAAAGGTTGCCTATCCCACTCATGGTGGAGTATGGGGTCAAGGTGGAGATTCCTGAAACATTATCAGATGATGGGGTAGTTTTGGATCCCCAATATGAGGTACAAAATATAGGTACCAGGAACTTGGATCCTGTAGATTAGGGTGCAGAGGAGACCACAAATATTAAACAGATAGCAAGGCCAGTGTTGGATAGAAGCATCCAATGGGTTGTACTAAGAACTAAGGAGCTTGGGGGTGAAACTTCTAAGAAAAGGAAAGGTGCAGGTACCACTCAAGGGTACAAGAGGACGAAAAGAAGAATGCCTCCTAAGGAGCCCTTGGAATTCTTCCCTCCTGATATCGAGGAATTTGAACTTGAAGTTTCAGCTCAAAATCTACTTGAAGCACATGAAGAAGAAGTCCCAATAGGACTTGGGGCCTCAACATCACTTGTAGGTGAGTCATCTACTCAACCCCCTCCTACAAAGCAGTCAAGTGGAGAAATGCCTAGGGGAACTCTCCATAAGGAAGTTGAAACTTTAAAGGGAAAGTAACCTAAGGTTGAAATTCCATGATGTAGAGACAGACTCTGAGGATACTTTGTCGAATAAGGAGACACTGGAGGAGATGCCTCTTGATGAAATTGAGGATGTGGGAATTGAGCATTTTCTGACAGAGGAGGACCAATGGAAGTTGTTTGAAGAAGCTAAGAGGGAATCGGATGCAAAGGCATAAGCTAATGCATTGCTCAAACAACAGGAGTCGGATGCCAAAGCACAAGCTAAAGCATTTCCAAAACAACATGAAATGGAAGCGAAAGCCCAAACTGATACATTACTCCAACAACAAAAATTAGAGGCCAAATAGAAAGCTGATAAGTTGGCCAAGCAACAACAACAAAAGGAGCAAGAGCTCAGAGTAAAGGAGGAGAATGAAAAGTTAGAAATGTTGCAAAATATACATGATCTTGAAGAACAAAAGGCTAGACAAAGAAGAGAAAGGGAAGCCCTTGAGGCTAAATTTAAAATTGTTGAAGAGGCCTATAAGAAAAGGGAGGAAGAAGAACGCTTGCAAAAGGAAAATGATGCCGAAGAGCTTGCAAAGCAACAACAAAAGGTAAAGGAAGCATGGGACAAGATCAAAGACTTGGAGAGAGAGAGATAAATTTCTTGAAGAAAAGAGGTTAGAGGAAGAACGTTTGAAAAAGGAACGAGAAGATAAAAGGCTGTAGGAGCAGAAGGATGAGGAAGAGGCCAAGAGGGTTGCACAAGAGAATGCAGAAAAGGAACAACAAAATGTTCAGGAGGTTTATTCTCAACCTATAGCTACTTTATTGCAACCACTATCTTCTACCACTATTGTCTCTTCCTCTACAATGATGGCTACCACTCCTAGTACTCCTGCATGGTTAAAGTTGGATCTTGAGAAGAAGCAGATAGCTCCACCACAACCTCTTCATTAGGAAGAAATGATGAAGGAGATAGAAAAGGAAATACCTAAGAAAAAGGCCAGGGTTCTTCATTTCACAAGGCTCATGGAAGCAGGAGAGATCATTGTTGAATGTGCAATTCTGGTGGTGGACAAGGATAGGCAAGATATGCAAGTGACTGATTATCAATTGGGCACAGTCAACTTAGGGAGGCTTACAAGGAATCAACAAATGAATCTTATTGGTGTTATAGCTTCCTCCACAAAGTCCAAGATGATCAAGGATAAACAAAGAAAGGATGAGCTTAAGGGTCAATTGGATCAATTGCATAGTTTCTTAAGAGATGTTTCCACTCCTAGGTCCCAACAAGTTGCTGCCTTGGAAACTCCAGTCTTAGTCAGCAAAAGAGAAGTTGATGATTTAGTACAAACGAGGAGTAAGTCTGGGATGCTGGATAGATGGATTGATAAGCTTAATCAAGAAGTGGGTGAAGTGTTGGTAAACTTTTTTGAAATCCATAAAACTACACTTGAGTTGATAGAAGAAATGGGTCATCATACTGAAACTCTAGGAGAACGAGAGGAAGAATATAGGGGGTATGTTCAGAAGATGAAAGATATCAATAAGTTGCCAAAATCAACTCTTCTAGAGAAATCAATCCTCAAAGAAGATAATGCAGATTTCTTGGAAAAGGCCTCAAACATAATCCGGTTTAGGTCTGACTTCGTATATAAACATAGGAATGAAATTCAAGATGCTAGTAAAGACTTGAATGATAAGCTTGATGAATTAGAAGCTGTAGTAGCTACTTTAGTCAATGTAGACATATCGGTTAAAGAAGGCATGCCTTTGGATCAATTGAAGGAGAAATGGAACAACATATTCCAGGAGGTCATGCAGAAAGAAGATGATGGAGAGGATTTATTGTTGGATAGACTGATGGATATTAAAGAAGATGTGAAAACTACTAGGAGGGAGTTGACCAAATTGAAAGATATGCAGGAATTTGCCTCAACAGAGTTGAAAAGTATCAAATTTGAAGACAGCTGGGTCAATGGGCCTGATGTGGACATCCTTCAACAAGTGTTCTCCAGCTATGATGAATATCTTCTTGAGCAAAAATTGCAGGATTGAGTTGGTAGAAAAATGTTCTATTTTGGGCACATGACTTTCCCTTTTCTCTCCTACTTTACAGGGCAATCAACCTTTGAACTGAAGGTTTTCATCAGTCAGTCCTGTCTCTTTTTGGGCGTCAGATTTTGCACAACAGGGTAATCAAACTTTGAACTAAAGATCATCCAGTCTAGTTTCTTGATGTGGTTTTGGTTCCTTGATTAGTGGATCTCAATTTTTGATTAAGAGGGATTTATTTGTAGCATTTCTATATATACTTTTGAGCTCCATGTTGTAAAGGTCAGCTGATTGAAGTAGAATTAGCCACCTGGTGATAGCAGATACGATTTTATAGCTTTGAGCAAAGATACTTTTTTAAGTTCATGTTTAATTTAGATACAGTTTTATGTTGAAATTGAACTTCCTGGATGAGGTTATTGAACCATAATCGATTTTTATGCCAATGAGTTTTTTGTGCATAAATGTTTCTTATTTGAAGTGAATCAATTGGGGAAACCAGATTTTAAAGATTAGTTCATTAAATTTTCTATGAATGGAATTGTTATATGTCTATTGATCTATATTATTGGCAACGAATGAGGAATTTGTTTTTAATCTTTTAGTATTTTGATGAATGGTTGTGATGATTAAATTAAGCATTATGAATGTATGCAATGGTATGGATTGTTCTCGAAGTTGCATCATGTTATGGTTTTGATCTATTAAGGAACACTCATTGTTGAGAATATATGTCTGGATGTTAAAGAATTTTGTTCATGTTTTACTAATATGTGCCTTGATCTATCCTTTTTCTATTTATTTAAAACCCCCCCATTAAACATAGATTAATGAATCTGATACAGTTTCTATTCCTTATCACCACTAAAGGCCCCTTGAATATTACAGTTGCATTGGCCAATTAAGTGACATAAGACACTTGAGAACCAACTACTAGGACCTTGGAAGTTAGGCTACTATATGTTGTCTTTCTTTTTTAGGAGAAATAGAGTAGAATTTTATTTTTTATGTTGTTTGTGCCATTTTGACCATCAACAACTCCAATACAAGAAATACTGAGAATAAGCCAACCAAATCTTCTAACTTCCACATGAATTGATACGAGCCACTGTGCTTCAGTAATAACAGAGATAATATTCCAAAAAACATTTCCTGAGATGCACAATGAAAAATAATAACATGAAATCTTCATACAGATCGATGAACATTGTGCTATCGGATACTCTATTCTTCCTGATTAATCTTAAATCTCTCTGTCGGTGTGATTGAATGATAGTGTGTGTATTTGATCACCGATTAGATTTTCCATCAATGACAACACTAAGTGATATTAGCAGTGTCTCTTGACAACACACACATCTATAAATTCAGCCTCTTGGATGCAGAAAAGATGAACCACACTTGGATGTAGAGTTTCATTGCAGGTACAAGGACAGGTCGAGGCATAGGGAGGTTGTTCACAGGTGCATATGTTCTTCCATGGTGGAGGAAAAGAGGAGAATGAAAGTGATTGTATTGCAATCTCATTTGTTTGAAGATAATGCATACTTGGCCTCTCTTCTTGGAGGAGTTTTTTACATCAAGTGTTTCTCCACATAAATCCTGTGTTATGTGATGCTCTTGTGTTTCTGATTTGTGCCTCATTTCTTCTATCTTATGGTGATGTTATTTTTTATATATTATTGTTATAATTTCACATAAGGTGGTTTAATTAAGCATGTTATGTTGGTTGGTTTTTAGCATCAAAAAGAAGATGGATTTAATTAATCATGGTATTTCCATATTAAGGTAACTTAATTTTCAGATTTTCATATAAGTATCAAAATTTGATGTTTCTATTGCCCAAGCCTTGAATCTCATCCATCAAATTCATATTTGGATAGAGATTGAATTTCCCAACAATTTTTATTGAACTTGTTTATTTTTCATCATTTGGTATGAGAGGTTAAGGTGAACTAGGTTTTGGATATTCCATCTTTTTGATTTCGTGGCTTGTCAAGATTATGGGAATTTGTTTGAAGGAATTGAAGGTTGTTGGAAGGATTATGAGGAAGCAACTAATGCTATATGAGTTAACTTTATTTTTCAGATTTGTGAGACTGAAAGCATGGATATTGTCAATGCGATATATGTTGGGCATTGGAAGCTCATGGTTATGGATCTTCATGGAGTTGGTTATGTTTTGGTAACTTGGAGCTCTTTTTTGACATTATGTATCTTTTTGTTGTTGTTTTATTCCTTTAAATTGTGTTTATGTGTAGTGGGAAGGTGTTCATGTTGGATGGGTAGAGACATCCTTATCACATGGAGAAACACTCTTGATTTGGACTACAAAATGGAATGCTTATGTTTGCTTCAAGGTTTTAGCCCTTGGTTACATGAAAGCATTGGAAGATAAGCCACTAACCTATTTGTGAGTTGTGGAGCTGATATGTTTAATATGTTACAAGCTCCTGGATAAATTGGTTTTTTTTGTCGGGTTACATTTTACTCTTGTTTTCAGTTATGGGTTTGTGGATTTGTGCTTATTCCATTATTCAAATGACATGTTTGATGTGAATATTTGGATGGTTATATGGATTTTATATTTACGAAGATGGGTTTGCATGTTTTATATGTTAACTAAAATATGTGGTAAGTAGATATGTGATGAGTCTATATTCAGGGTGTTCTACATGAAAACAATTATATGTTTGTATGGCTTCTGGGAGGGTTCTTATTGATCTATTGTTACTCCTTTGTGGGTTTGTTTGGAAAATCAAATCTAACATTGATTCTGGTGTTTGAGTCTTGGAAAGCCACATGTTATACTTGAATATCTCTATTTTGCATGATATTGATGTGGGTTGAACCTTTTTTTAAGTTATTTGAGATTGGAGCATTGTTTATGTATTTCTCCTTTAAGATGTTGCATATGTACAAATCTTGTAAAAAAATTTGATGTGGATTCTGTTTGGTAGGCCATATTCTTGATCAAAACTGTTGCATTGGTATGCTTATTGCAATGAGAGATGGTTATTGGGAGTACTTGATATAGTTTCTCATTTGAATCTATAATATTTTTTTATGGTGCATAAGAATCTTCGTTCACTTTTAAGTAGAGTTTTGAAAATGATATTGGTCATGATTCCATGTATAACTTGGTATTACTTTTAATGGAAGCTTTATGTAGTTACATAATGTGTTCTATCTTCATTGCTTCAATATTTTGGTTATGAGCTATTGTTACATCACAGTGTACTATGAGCCATGGATAATCTCTTATTAGAAGATGGATGGTCTTTTGCAATGATTGTTGGTGTCATTAGGAGCTCTTGGATTATGCACTTAGATTGTAATGAGAGTTCAATGACATATTTGGTTCTATTGAGAAAGTATGTGTAGAATTTATTTCTTGATTTAGAGATTGTGGTTGTACTTTACCTTTTGGGAGCTCATGGAGTTGAGTTCTTTGATTGTGTTGGGGACATGGAGGATCTTCAATTAGGATATGATTATCATGATGCTTGGATATATTGGTTACATAGTTCAGTGGGAACTTTGGTAGTGATGTTGATTCATCATTTTATGATGGATGGTTATTTTTATGTGATCTCCTTGGAGGGAATGTTAGATGATGATGTCATGATATGTTCCTAATTCTATAGTTGGAATTTTGACAATGGTTTTGTTTGGTTCTCTTTGGTTTTGAATATTAAAACTCAATTTGTAACCACCCCAACAAATAACCTCCACAAGAGATAGAGAGAAGCAACAATAGAAGATGTTATTCCACCAAACAAGAATTGCAATATGATACAAAATGATCAATATGCTATGCAATAGAATACAATGCAAAATATGCTAGAGATGCCTTGATTATAAAGGCAAGGATGAGAGATAGGATAAGAAAGATCATGACAAGTGTCGTAATCCTATCACATGAGGCAAATAACTCATAACTGCCTAGGAAAGTGTAAAGTCTAGATAAGACAACTATGAATTGTCTAGATAAGATAACTAATATCCTAAGTAAACTTAAAATGTTAATTAAGTCCTCTAAGTCCCTAGTAAAGGAGTTAACTAGGTATAAGACTTATTCACACCAACACCTGAAACCCAAATAAAGAGAGGGCTACCTAACAAATAAGATGCAAAACATTAGTAGCCAAAACAACAACAACCATAAAGAGAAAGACAAGAAAAAATGAGTTGCACAAAATAGGTTTTGAAGGGGCCTTAAACCCTTTTACAAATAGGTTTTAACAGGGGTCTTAAACCCATAGATAAAATTGAGTGCCACCTAAATCAGCCAGGCATCAACAAACCAACTGCTTAGAAAATCCATTTATGATCCTAGGAAACCAGAGAGCACCACCTGAATCAGCTAGGCCTTAGCAAACCAAATGCTCAGAACTTCCATTTTTTATCTTAGAAAAATAGAGTACAAAATGGTGTAAAATACCAACAAGACCCTATTTCTCAACAAGAAGAAAGAATCCATACACCCCACCTCAATAGGGGCTTTGGGATACATAGCAAAAAACTACAAGAAATTAGCTTCCATGTAGCACAATCTCACCTGGTACAAGAAAACCAACTCAATCTCCACCTCTAAAGGAGAGAGATCCCCTCTATTGGAGAGGATGTCACAACCAACTAGTCCACCACAATCTGAGATCTCCAGCCCCATCAACCTCCAACTCCATAGGAGAAACACCCACCTCAATAGGATAAGCAACTGAGGTTTACCGAAAACCATCACCTCCCATCTCCACCTCAAAAGGAGAGGAATCCACCTCCATAAGATGCGAGGAGAAAACCAACACAGTAGACAAACAAGTGACTATAGCATCCTTCGGTAAATGCAGCACTAGAACCATATTGTGGACCAAGAGAAGAAGATCGAAAAATAGCCACAGAGCCACCATAACAACTTTCAGGCTTAAGATTATCTTTTTCAATAAAAGCTTGAAAACTATCCCAACCAACATCCAATAATTAGCAACAAGAGGAAACAATATCTGGGATCTAGGAAAAATTCTAGAAAAATACCCAGCCAATATCCAATAATCAGTGCAACAAGAGGAAATTACATCTGGGATCTAGGAAAAATGCTAGAAAAATACCCAACCAAGAGAACACAATCTAGAAACAACCCAAAAAAAGAACCAAACAAGCAGCTACTCATAAGACCTGAGCCCAAAGAGAGTAGAAGAAAATAGGACCCAAGAGGGAAAAGGGGGCCCATACAAGAGGGAAACTAAGAGAAGGCCAAACCATAAAACACCCAAGAAACCCCAACATGCTAGTCAGAGCCAAATATAGGCCAAAACTCCATAGAACCAACCAATGGGAAGCACCACCAATCCATAAGAGGGAAACCAACAACAACCACAAAACACCCAAGGCAAGAGCCACCAAAAAAGCACCACCAAACAGATAGTAGAGAGGGGCTAAGGGAAACCAAGAAGAAACTAGAAAGAGAGTAGCCCAGCATATAGAGCACCCAAGCCATCCCATTACACCCAATAGGACTAGAAATAATCCCATCCTCCAACCAAACCTCCCTAGAAAACCCAAAGTACACACTCACTAGCTACAAGGAAAAACAAGTGCTCCCCATAAAGGCCACAACCAGAACCCTCAAGAAGAACTACGAAGGGTAGGCTGAAAAGAAGTTAGAAACCAGTGAATTGGTAGCAGCCTCCACTCCATCCCAAAGAAGAAGAAAAATGGTTTCCTCCCAATTGGATGACAAAATTTTGCTCTGTACCACCTCCACTCGACTGGAAGATGGAAACAACCAACATGAAGTCGTTAACCCAACAATGCAATAATAGCAACCTGTCCAACCACAAGTCACCTCCCACCAGTGATCCATCCATATCCTCTAAATCATCTCCTTCTTTGGTTGCATCATCTCTAGAATTCAAATTCCCCCGCCCCCTCTCCTCTTCCCACTCTTATCCATCGCATGAGACATGATTGCATTTGAAGTTGGCATGGATTGATTGTTGGACTCTCATGGAGACTAGAGAGACTTGGATGAGGCTAAGAGATATCTTATTTATGGGATCGTATGTTGAGATGGTTACTCTTTGATGAGGATTTCAATAGAAATATTGAGGAGCCTACACCTGGTTATGGATGTGAATCCATTATGGACCTAAAGAGAAGATTATCATTTTTTGGTGTTGTGTGCACAAGACAATCTTATATCCCACTTGGTCTACTCAACAGGTGAATGATTTGAGAGGTATTGTCTGCTTGATTATAAGATGCATTATTTATTTTGTATCTTGTCTTCTCATATGAGTTAGTCATGAATATTAAAATTTTGAGGACTTGTTAAGAAGAAGATGCATGATTTATGGATTTGTGTTGTTCTTGTTTCAGTCTTGAGTTATGGATCTAATCTTGAGGACTTATATGGAGATATACAAGAAATAGCTTGTGTCTTTGGGTAGTGTAGCATCATAAATTGTCACCCTTGATAATTTCACACTATTTTTTGCTCCCCCTAAATTATTGAGCCTAATTGACCCCTTAATTTCCTAAATTATGCATTTTGAGGCCTATTTTTATTGTTTTCTGACAAATTGCAAGCATAGAACAAATACATTTAGTTAATGTTTTTCCCTCGACACCTAAATCCCTATAATATAGGGCTTGGGTTGGGATTCCATTGGGTGGCTCTATCCCCCTTATTTTCTTGGCTCAAAATTTGAATATTGTCGATGTCGACATTTTAACATTTAAAATTCAATTTGCAAATGTCGACTATCGAGATCTAGTTTTTGGAAAATTAGCATAATTGCATATAAATACCTAGTTATTGCATTATTTGAAATCTAACAAGCAAGGATGAACAAAAGGAATTGAGTAAATATTATTTTCAAGTGCAAATCAAGAGCAACATTCTAGTGGTTCATTACAAAAATTCAAGATCCAAACATCATGTAAAATCTTATATGAGTTTATTTATGTTCATGTTATCATTGTTTGTGAAGGCTAACCCTTGTTATAGGTCTTCAATCAATTCAAGCATTCAAGCAAGGAAGATCAATTAACTTGAGGTGATGTGTATGAATTTAGTCCTTCAAGGAAGCTATTGAAGGGTGGTGACTTGCAAAACTTTGTTGATTCATCATTCCTTCCTATCGTTTATCATTTATATCATTGAGATTGCCATTATAGAAGTGGAAACACTAACACGGGGTTTGACTAAGGCAAGCCCCTAAGTGGCACAAAATTTCTTCTCTCTTTGAATGTGTAGGTTTCAAGTTTGAAGAGGATTAATGGAAATGTGAAGATCATTTGTCTATTGTTTCATTCAAATCCCTACACCTTGTCAATTCACAAAAACTCACCTACAAAATTATTTGACAGTGATCCGACAAGTTTGCAAGTGAGAACTGGGAGCTCAGATCTAACATCAAAGGAATGTGAAAATGGATCCAATGCACCCCTACAAGGAAAAAGACACCCTTGGGTGCCTATGTCATATTCTAACTGATACCAAATTTATATGACAGGTACACATCACTCTATCCTTCCCAAAGCTGCCTAAAAATCTCTATTAAAGTCTATCAATTATTGAAATCTTTCAATTTTCATATTAGGGCACATAATCTAATTAGGTTAATCAAGGAAAATCAATTCTAATCCATTCCAAGACTCAAAAAGATGCAGATTCAGGTCTGATTGGCTCACCTTCATGGTTGAAATTCAATATAATCACATTATTGATCTCCATCTTAATGAAACACTTGAAAAAGGCCACACACACCCAAACAAATTAACCCTATATTTTATACATTAAAATTTGGGTTCTCTTTTTTCTTTGTTTCATTTTGGTGAACATGACTTGTTAACATCATATACCTTCTAAAATTCACCTTAGATCTAAGTTTTACATTGCATTGTTGACTTAGGGTTTCATCTTTTACATTACAAAAAGCACAAAAATTCAAAAAAAATTGCATATCATATTGCACCATAGGTTGTAGTAAGATTTATTTTAGTCATTTAGGGAAGATCTACATTTAAAATTACATTCACAATTATCATTTTATGTTCAAACATTGTTACACATTTTTATTTTAATTGCATTGTCTTAAATTGAGTAAATTTTGGAAACATACTCAGTTGTAGACCTGTTGACACACAGAAACAGAACCCTTAGACAGTATAATAAACATTCAAATTTTTATTTTTTAGAAACTCTACAAGGATATAGATTCCCTTGGGTACCTTTGACCTACTACACTTGGATCAACAAAATTTTATCCAAGTCTCTGTCTTTGTGTCTTCAGTATGTTTCTACTTGTAGATATTTGATTTGGAATGAACTTAATTGCATTCATTTAGGCATCTTTCATAAAGTGAAAAAAAGTGAAAAAAAATGCATTTTTTTAATTCAAAATTGCATCAAAATCATCATTTTCAGATTTAGGAATGTTAGGACCAATTAATTGTTACATTTTAGATCAAAAAATTACATTCAAAATTGTCATTTATTGTTTAACATTGTTATACTTGCATTGGCATAAATTGAGCAAATTCTAGAAAAATATTCACTATCAGACCTATTTTCAACTGGATCCAAAAACCTTGAGACCTATTATACATAGTGAAACTTTGAATTTCCTAACACCCTATCTAGGACATACGCACTCTTGGGTGGCTCTATCTTGCTACTATTTTCTGAAACAAATTTTTCTTGCATTTTAATTTCTATGTTTTTGTCTGCTTCTACTATCTGACTTTAGTTTCTGCTTGTTCTCATGTTGTTATTTAACTATTTAGTGTTTAGATTGATACACTTAGTGTTTTGAAACTCACATGAACTTCACAACCTGGTGTCCTATTGTCAATACCTCAATGAGACGTATTTGTAGACTTATAGAATCTCATGCTCTTGTTACATTTGTTGTGGATGTTGAGTCTCCCAAATATTTCATGCAAGGTATCATCAATACTCAACCCATTTTGGACTCTATCCCTAATGCTACAATACTAATGATAACTTTACAATCAACCATTTTTATGGATGTTGAGACTATTGTTACCTATGTTCCCGAAGACAAACTAAAACAATTGGACAAATATTTAGGACTTCACTTGACTATGTGAGTACTAAATCTCTAGCTAGCATAGTGGTCCCTATAATACATAACATGAGGAAATTGATTAGTGATGCTCAAGGATTAGAGGTTTTGTGTAGCCTTGCCCATATAATTGATGCTAATATACCTACAATGGATAGTTGTGCTCAAGATTTGGGATACACTCAAAGTCAAGGAGGAAATCAAGTTTCCCTCCCTAAAACTATAGCCTCTACTCCCAAATACACACACCCAGCTTTCGCTTCAATGGTACAAGAAATTATTGGCGTAACTTCAACCTTAGGCCTTTCTGTTGGAAATCCTTATGGTTTTGGGTCCTTATATGTCACACCTCAAATTTCATCCCCTCTCATAAATTTTCAACATAGTAGTCCACCAAGCACATACATAATCCCACCCTATTCACCGCATTCCCAAACATGTCAAGCAATGATTCAGTCACAAACCAAATTTTGTAAAGCATGACATCACTTCAACAACAAATCTCAACGTTGAACCAAAATAAAAATGTACAACCATTGAAATATGTCAAAAGGATCCCATTGTCACTTGAAATATTGAAAACACCCATTCCACAAAACATAGAGATACCTTAATTTGAGAAGTACAATGGTAAAAGAGACCCTAGAAATCATATATCGACATATACCACCTTATGTGGTGACTTAATTTTTTAAGATAAACTCCTGGCTAAACTCTTTCCTTGGTCATTGAAATACATGGCTTTAGAATGGTTTTTTTCATTTCTAAATAACTCAATCCAATCTTTCAATGAAATTTTTGATGCATTCCTCCAACATTTACAAGTAAACATTGGTCCTAAGATTACCCTAACTGATCTAATATGATGCAAACAAAGGAAAAATGAAAATGTGACATACTTAATGGGGTGCTATCAGTTTCTTTATTCACAAATCAATATTACTCTCCTTGATGTGAATGTTCAAAGAGTATTCATCGAAAACTTGCAACCGTGTATAAGGGATAAAATCATGTTGATGAAATATTTGTCCTTTATAAACTTGTGTACGACCCTTCTTGATTATCAGAATTCGGTTAGTCAGTATGAAGAGACATATTCACCAACTCCTACTAAGAAATTTGAATATGTACCTTAAAAAAACTATCAACCACTCAAGAAACAAAACAAGAAATTTATCAAGATAAATACACCTCAAACAACCAACCACATTGAACCAAAAGTTGCAGCCATAATTTCAACTCCATACCAATTTGGATCAAAAGAGATAATTTACCCAACTACCTAATTCCCTCCACTCGATCATGTTGCAACTCTTGAACAAAAACTTAATCTGATTGCTTGTGATTAGACCTTTGAACACAACCAAACCTCTACCTCTAAGCTTCAATCCAAAATCCTTTTGTCAATATCATCTCACAAATTAGCTTGATACAAAATAATGTATGCATCTTAAGTATCAAATTCAAGACCTCATTGATTCTAATCACATCCATTTGGGTGGTGTTAATGATCAAGGAAATAAAAAAAATTCCCCACCTAACCAAAACTTGTAATTTTTTGCTAATCCAATGACAAATCATTCATCCAACTTTGTTCAAGATTGTGATGTTAAGAATAATGAGATGAATGTAGATAACACTAACAACATGAATAATGATAAGGATGGTGATAATAGTGATAAGGTCAAGGACGGTTTACAAGATATGGTCACTCTTATAGAGGTTCAACCTCGTAATGGCCGAACCACTTTGTTTCTTGACATTGCTTTCACCCATATTGACACATCCATACATGCACCTGATGGTCCTCTCTATATCACTAGACATATTAATAACAAGCCTAAAACTAGGATACCCATTGATCTTGTGTGTGTAGAGAATGCGATCATTGAGGAATTCTTATTATTGCATGAACCTTATCAAGATTCTTATGAACCATTGAAAGTAGGGTTAAAAACTCATGATGGTTTTGATCGCTCTATGATAGGTTTGACCACTCTTCCTCTTAAAGTTGGACCAAAATAATTAGATGTATCATTCTGTTGACCCCTTTGACATTGGGTGATTGGAATTGATGTCAAGTTAAAGTTTCATGATATTGATGTTTCTCTAGAGGAAACAAAAATAGTCAAAGTCACTTTATGGTAGTGATCAACTGGTATTAGTGGATAGTGGTTTTAATGAATATTTACATGATCAATATTCAATGACAGTGGGATGTGGTTCAGTGGCATCATTTGATATTGAAGGAGAGATATGTAATGATGTTTGGCACTTGAATTGTCTTGATCTTTAGTAATTAAGAGTTTCAAAGGCATTGTAAAAGATTATAAATGATTTTTTTTTAAATAAAGTCTTTTGTGACTTTATGAAAATGGGAACCGGTTTAGTGTGTAGTCGAGGCTTTAATAAATGCATCAAAGGGTCAAGATATCATGATATAGAACAACCCTTTCTAGAGAAAACAAGCTTAGTAGGTGAATTGTATACATTGTTTTTTTGGTCTCTTTTGACATCATTTAGCAAGGTTGAAGATTGGGTTATATCATCGGGCAATTAAGGTTTGGAAGTTGCATGAAATCTTGCACTCTACAATGACATGGAGATCATTATTTCAGTTGTAAAGAGGTAGTTGGAATTGTAGTTGGTTGCAGTAAAATTTTCTTTCAATTTTTCAGTTGCAAAAAGGTATGTTTGTTGAGCTTTGTAAGATTGATGATAGCATTATATTTCTGTTGTTTTCAAGCTTGGAAATGTAGGGTGAGGAAAAATGAAATAAAGAGGAAAACAAAAAAAGAAAAAGAGCTCAGTGTGCTTAACTGTTTTGAATGTACTTGGATACAAAAGATGTTTTCGTTTGATACTCTAAACTATTTTGTTTTGTAAAGATGGAACTTTGAATGTGTTGTAGATTATGCTTCGAAAATTCATTGCAAAAATATAGTTACTCGTTGTTAAAGGAAAAAAATTGGTCTTAGTGTGTTATGTGTATTCTAATCTTCAAATGATAAGAAGTTTAGGAGACATGAAAGGCATTAAGGCAGCAGACTGTCATGCACTTTAGAGAAACAGAGAGATCCTTTGTACTTTACATTTGTCTCTTGATAAATTGAATCATTGTCAGTTCAAGACATTGTAACCAGTGAGGCATAAACTATAGCCAGTGAGGAAATTCTAAGTGGTTTTTCTACCCCATGAGGTTTTTCCACTCCTAAAACTTATTGTGTCATGGTTTCAATGTAACTCTTTTTGTATTGATTGCTGCTTGGTATTTAGAATATTACATTGGTGAAGCATGTCAAACTAATTAAGTGTTGTCAGAATCATTATTTTTGTTTAAAAATTTGTTGAAAGAAAGTAAATTAAAGTTTTGAAATCTACAACATTGATTCACCCCCCCTCTCAGTGTTCTTTGTACTCCAACAAGTGGTATCAAAGCCAAACCCTTGTCTAGAGTCAAATTAGGGAATTCTTGGTGGAGTACTAGTAATGGCAAGTCAAGAAGGTCTATCAACCTCTAGAGCACCATTGTTTAATGGTACTAGATATTCTTTCTAGAAGTTTAGAATGAAAAGACACATAACATCTCTAGGTTATGATGTCTGGGCTGTAATTGAGAATGCATATACTGCTACTACAACACCCTCAACACTTGATGAGAAAAAAGCATATGAATGTGATGCAAAGGCTACAAATTCCATTTTTTATGGTCTAACAAATGATATTCTTGTAAAAATAATGGACTGCAAGAATGAAAATTCTATTTGGGACAAATTTTCAAACATCTATGAGGGAGATGAAAAGGTTAAAGAGGAAAAACTACAAGCCTTTAGGGCCAATTTTGAAAGTCTCAAGATGAATGATGATGAAAAAATTGTTGATTATTCCTTAAGAGTTCAAGAAGTTGTGAACTCGATACAAGACTTTGGAGAAAACTTGGAAGAAAAGGTTGTGGTTCAAAAGGTGTTAAGATCTGTAACACCTAAGTATGACTCAAAGATTTCTATTGTTAAAGAAAGAGACATTAGTAGGGTAACTCTTAATGATCTTCATGGTCTTTTTACTGCTTATGAAATGAGAATTAATAATAACCGTTCTAGTAGAAAAGAGATTGCTTTCAAATATGTTAAAACGAACAGTGACACAGTTATTGAGCTTGAGAATCTAGATGAAAATGATTTAGCTTTTGTAAGTAAATTAAAAAGAGGTTCAGGCAGATACAAAGGGAAATTATCCTTTAAATGTTTTAACTATGGAAAAATCAGACACTATGCTACTAGATGCCCAAACAAAGATTAGGATAGTGATGGAGAAGATATTTGAAAACAATATAATAAGAAACAAAGTAATAAGAAAAAATTTAAAAAGAAGAAAAGTTTATTTACTAAAGAAACTGATGCAACTGATAGCTGTATTGAGGCTTCAAGTGAAGAAGAAGGTGAGACTGTATTTATGGCCACAATGAATAAAATGGAACTGCAAGAAAATAAACTTGCAGATACTTCTACTTCTAATGAAGAGTTGGTAGGTTTTGAGGATGAACTAAAAATTGCTCTAAATGAAGTTCGATATTTGAAAAAGGATATTGTATATCAAAAAATTTAGATTGATCAAGATACTGAGAATCTAGTTAGTAAGATTTTAATCACTCAAAAGTAAATTACTAACTTAAAGCTTCAAGTTGAAGTTCTTAAGATCACAAAGAAGCAATTAGAATTCAAGGAAGAAAAATGTTGTATCTTAAAAACTAAAATCAGCAATCTAAGATAGGAATTTGATAAGTTTACAGATCTTTTGAATAAAAAAAGTTCTTATAAAGACATGTAAGGTCTTGGTTATATGGATGATACATGTACTACTTCAAGTAATTTTCAAGGTGTAAATGTGGAAGCTAAAGAGTCTTTGAAATCTTTAGTAAGATCCAAAATGAGCTCAAACTCACAAAGAGGAAAGCTAAGTGTGACAGATCTAAACATGCTTCCAAGAAGAAAGAGAACATTATGCTAAACAAAGTTAAGCTGGTTTGGGTGCCTAAGAAGAAGATGTAGAACCAGAAGGTATTTTTAATAAAACTATGAAAATAAATGGATCTTAGATAGTGGTTGTTCTCATCGTATGATAGGGGATAGAAGCAATTTTACTAAACTTGAATTTGGTGATTTTGGCTTAGTTTGGTTTGTTAATGATGATTGCATACAATTTATTGCAAAAGGCACACTGGCTTTTGGTAATAAATTTTTATTGCCAGATGTTTATTATGCAACAGGTTTAAAACATAATCTGTTAAGTGTGACATAGATATGTGATCAGGATTTTTGTATTCTTTTTATGCCTGTGGGTGTCAGATTAAAAATAAATTGAGTAAAATAGTTGTTGCTGGTTCACGGACATGGGGAAATATATATGAAATGACTAGTTTAAAAGTGCTTGATTAGTTGAGGAGGAGTCTCTATGATTTTCCTCCTATTAGATTTTACTAATCAAATCTTTTTGACTGTAGGGTGTGCTTTAAAGTTTTATCTTATATCCCTGAAAGTATAAACTGCAGTCAAATCTTTATAGTTTAGCTGATTTTTGGAATAATTTGTTGTGCTTGGTATCAAATTCTAACTAGCTACCATTTCCTACAATACTGGTTTATCATGCAAAATTGCTATCTTCTTCATAACAGTGAAGTGAAACTTCTATTGCAGTGTGCCACTATTATATTGTCTTGATCATGTTGACAGATGAATTTTTAGCTGATAGTGATGATGATCTTGCATGACTTTCATGATAGTGGTATGATGTGTTTTCATTGTCTGCTCAATATTTTGTAACAGAAAAATTTGTTAAAAAGTGAAGTCCTTCTCATAATAAGTACTCAGTGTTTCATTACAAACTTCACAGATACTTCATAGTGCAACACTCATCTTTTTGTAAGAATAGGTTGTTATGGAACTCTTCTTCAATTTGACATGGAAACAAATGGGCTCTACAGAGTTGGAAAATTGATAGATGTTTCATTGATAGTGTTGTATATATGATTTCTTCTTGACAGGGGGAGTTCTTCATGCATCTTATTTTGGTGATCTATAATAAATTTTGTTTTGATATCTAGTGTCTTTGATATTTTATTGCTTGGCACGACAGTGCTTGGTGTATATGACCTTCTTGTTTTGATCTGACAATCTTGCTCTTCCCTGTGACAATAGTTTGGTCAGTTGGGTTTACTCACGGGTTGTGCTACATATACTTGTTGTTTCTACCCCTTTGACTTTTAGCATTGTTGTCAAAAGGGGGAGAAGTATTATATTATTTAGATTATCAGATTCACACATATTGACATCCATTTTTTTTTAGATTCACTTGTTGTTTGTACAGGTGGTAGTCATTCAGATCTTTGGCAAGTTTGACATCAATCCCAAAGTGGGAGTTTTTTTACCCCTTTGATATTGGATGATTGGAATTGATGTCAAGTTAAAGTTTCATGATATTGATGTTTCTCCAGAGGCATCAAAATCAGTCAAAGTCACTTTATGGTAGTGATCACCTAGTATTAGTGGACAATGGTTTTAATGAATATTTACATTATCAATATTCAATGACGATGGGATGTGGTTCAATGGAATAATTTGACATTGAAGGAGTGATATGTAATATTGTTTGGCACTTGCATTGTCTTGATCTTTAGTAATTAAGAGTTTCAAAGGCATTGTAAGAGATTATAAAGAATTTTTTTTAAAAATAAAGTCTTTTGTGACTTTATGAAAATGAGAACTGGTTATAGTGTTTAGTCAAGGCTTTAATGAATGTATCGAAGGGTCAAGAGATCATGATATAGACCGGACATTTCTAGAGCATACGGGCTTAGCAGGTGAACTATATACATTGTTTTGTTTGTCTCTTTTGACATTATTTAGCAAGGTTGAAGATTGGGTTATATCATTGAGCACTTAGGGTTTGGAAGTTGCATGAAATATTGCACTCTACGGTGATATGGAGAACGTTCTTTCAGTTGTAAAGAGGTAGTTGGCATTGTAGTTGGTTGCAATAAGTTTTTCTTTCAATTTTTCAGTTGCAAAAAGGTATGGCTTTGTCAAGCTTTGTAAGATTGATGATAGCATTATATTTCTGTTATTTTCAAGCTTGGCAATGTAGGGTGAGGAAAAATGAAATAAAGAGGAAAATTAGAAAATAAAAAGAGCTCAGTGTGCTTAACTATTTTGAATGTACTTGGATACAAAAGATGGTTTTGTTTGATTCTCTAAATTGTTTTGTTTTGTAAAGATGGAACTTTGAATGTGCTATAGATTATGCTTCGAAAAATCATTGCAAAAATACAGTTACTTGTTGTTAAAGGCAAAAAATTGGTCTTAGTTTATTCTGTGTATTCTAAGCTTCAAATGATAATAAGTTTAGGAGACATGAAAGGCATTAAGGCAGAAAACTATCATGCACTTTAGAGAAATAGACAGATCATTTGTACTTTACATTTGTATCTTGATAAATTGAATCATTTTCGGTGAGACATTGTAACCAATGAGGTTTTAAGTAGCCAGTGAGGCATAATTCGTAGCTAGTGAGGCATTTTTTATTAAGCTAGTGAGGCAATTCTGAGTGGTTTTTCTACCCCATGAGGGTTTTCCACTCTTAAAATTTATTGTGTCATGATTTCAGTGTAACTATCTTTCTATATTGATTACTGATTGGTATTTAGAATATTACATTGGTGAAGCATGTCAAACTGATTAAGTGTTGTCAACATCATTATTTATGTTTACAAATCTGTTGAAAGAAAGTAAATTAAAGTTTTGAAATCTACAACACTGATTCAACCCCCCTCTCAGTGTTGTTTTTACTCTAACACATTCTTCATCATCTCGACGTTAGACCAATTTTGTGTGAAGCTAGGCTACCCATGGCTACACTCCATTAATGTCGTCCCATCAATTATTCGCAAGTGCATAAAGTTCCCATTTGAAAAAAAAAAAATTATTGTGCATCATAGTAGATTTAATCCTTTGTCCTCCCATTGAAACTTTTCATTAGATTTCTTTTGGCCTCAACCTATGGAACCTATTAAGCCTTGTGAGGATTTATTTTTTAGATCATAACAAAAGTTTAAGGAAAAGCACATAACAGAGTTATTCCTTACCAATATTCATGAGAATGATAAGATTATGGTTGTTCCTCCTCGTCCACCAATTGTGGATGAACCTATTCCTGAAGCAAAAAATATTCCAAGTAACCAAAGTAAATATGTCACAATTCCACCAACCATATTGTATAAAATACCAAGAGGCAATTGCATAATCCCTTTTGTGCCTTCAAAGGTAAAAAAAAAGTATTAGACCTAAAAAGACAGTGGTTCCTTTAGTTCCTCCTTTAAGGGAATAAAAGAGACCAATGGTGGAGAAAACCACTCCTACACCATCAAAAAATGAAAATCGTGCAAGAAGAAATTGAAATGCTAAAGAGTGTAGGCATAGACATTGTGCTATTGCTCGTCAATTAGAAGAACAAAATAAAACAATACGTAACAATCAAACACCTATGCAAGAAAATCAAGAAGAACTATAACTTTCACCAAAACAAGAAGTAAAACAAGAACATAGAACTAAAATTATCATTAAACCTCCCATGGTGATAAATTTGGATGATGAAGATGAAATTGCTAAAATTGATGAACAAGTGCATAATGAGCTTAATGTTCTATTTTCAAATAAAATGAATTTAGATGGGGACAACCGTGATGATATTTCTAATGAGAGTGACCCACTACATGTTGAACCTAGTGATTCTCCTAGTATGACACTTTTTGTAGTCCCTTTGGCTAGGCATCTGCCTTCCCCATATGATGAGAAAGATTGGGATGCAAACAATTTGATTAGATCAGCTCGCATGTGCAGTAATTTATCTTAATGTTTTCTTTATGTTTGCTTTGTGTGTTCTTTGTGTTTGCTTGTACGTAATGTGATCCCCCATGTTATTTTTCTTGATGTTTCTTTGCATTTGTGAGTTTACTTTGGATGACCCTTGTTGCTTTGTTGGCACAAGGATAAAAAGGAAATGAATCTATCATGACATTCTTCTATTTGTATATCTATTCTTCTATATGTAATCAACATTATTATTTTTGTCTTGTGTTTTCCTTTTAAGGATGATGGAAGGCATAGATGTAGATTCCCTACTAATTTCTAGTAAACTTGGTGACAATCACACAATTTAGAGGGGAAACCTAGTTGAACAATCCACTTGAACCTTTAGAAAGACCTTCATTGAATAATTGACCAGGGCTAGTAAGCTTGTGATGGTACTGGAATTGTATGTGCTTTCAAAGACCCAAGACTACCTAAATCATCATAACATAGGTATTGCACTTGCTGGGAAATCATAAAAATGCATAATAGTAAAATAAGTAATGCTAATGCTATTGCTACGAATTCCTACTATATAAGACAGTGACTAATTTACTGCCAAGAAATGAATGTTGGAATTTAATTAATACTATTAACTGAACCTACACTCCAGAGTACAACAAGCTTAAGCAACTAAGGTATAAATGTGAAGCAAGAATTTTTCATGAATCCATTTACAACTATGACACAAAGAATCTAATTAACACAACATGCATTTATGAAATAATTATTATAAAAGAAGTAATTATACATAAAATGGAGGGACGGTTACCTTGAGTGGTCCTTGCTCAAGTGACTGTCTCCACTAATCTAACCCAAATCTAGCTTCTTAGATTAACACAATCATAATAAATTAAAACCATTTATTACACAACTTTAGAATATCACATAAGGTTTTGTTGGAATATCTTATTCATGAAATCATGATTGAGCAATAAACATTGTTTGTGTAAGAACAACAACTAATTGAAAAATATTTGATAGCTATATCTTCTATTGAGCAATTAACTAACTATCTATGCCTCAACCATCGAGCCATACATATAGACATGAGGAATTTTATTAAAACAAGTACTCTAAACTAAAATCAAAAATCACCACTCCCTATATATCAAATTGTGATAAAGATTAAGAAATCTAAATTATAATTGAAAAAAGGAAGAAGAGTGAAAATAGAACTGTGACTTTGTTGCAACAAGAACTAAAACATGGACTATTTGAATTAGTCATGTTAGACTCTTAATTGTAACAAGGTTCTTCTCCTTCAGCATCTTCATTGAATTCCATAATGATGCACAATCATCTTCATTAAGTGCCTCCATGTTGTAATTTTTTTGCTCAACTTATTTTGGAACCTCCCATGCTCTTCTATCTGAAAACTCCTTTGGCTATGGGTTGCACCTCACAGTTGTTATGAGCTATAGTCTACCTCCTCTAGCTGCTTGGATATAAATATTTAGTTCATAAAACATATAAAAAATACTAACAACTATATCTAAGCACAAATATCCATTACAATTCATACATATTCACACTTTAATTTTGCAATAACCATCACATCATAACCATATTTCCATATACTTTAAATCAGGTTTAGGTTTGCATAATTGTTGGGAATAGGATGCCATTTAATTGTATTCTTAACATATTTCATGTATCTCCTAAGTCCTTGGAATGTGTTGCACAACACTAAGATTAGGAAGAGATCAATTTGGAATGAATTAAACATTTAATTTGAAATTTTTAGTTATTCCTAAGTGTTAGGAGCATGTGGGGATGCCTTGGAGTGAGATCCTACAAAATATGAGCACATGGGCACACACATGGGAGGCGAGATCCACCTTGGTTCAGTTAACTGGTTGGTAAATTGAGTACACTTCATAAGTGCATCCTAGGTTCCTACAAAAAAGGGATTTTGATTTCATGTTGAGGTCCTATAAAATAGGGGGTGATGTGTATGAAGTTCAATTCAGTTCAATTCAGTTCAGTTATGTTTCAGTTATCTTGAGTTGCATGTCAGTTAATCTCAGTTAACTTGAGTTGCATGGACAGATAACAGGTTGATACATTCAGTTAACAATGGAGGATCATGCATGCACATTGTTTTGCATGAATCAGTGACAAATGTGTTTCAGTTAACAAAGATCAACTTGGGCTCACCTTGCGCACCCAAGTTGGCATCTTTGAGTTACAACTATTGCATGGAAAAGATATTTATAAGCTCAGTTAAGTGGGACCCATTTTGGACACCTTCTTTGAGGATGAGCTTGCAGAAGATATTTTTGACATATACGAGGTTAACACTTCAGTGTTAGGTGCCAACTTTGAGGGAGAATATTGTTTGACTTTTTCATGCATGTTTGAACTCAACTTGGCAACCCTAGGCATGGATTTTCTCAAGAGGTTTTGTGATATTATATATGTTAACTCTTATGAGTTTGTAAGAAAGAATATTATTTATTATTGCATTAATTGTATGAGAGAGTTTTGTGAGAAAACATTGCAAGTTGTGAAGAAGATTTCTTGAAGACAAAAGAAGCACATCAAGGATAATTGAATCAGTATTATTGTAACTCATTCAAAGGTTAAATAATACAAGCAAGAATGATTCTGGTGGAGTTTTTAACCCGAAAGGGTTTTCTCCATGTACATGCGGTGCCCTTTCTATTATGTCTTATACTTCTTCTATCAATCTTCTGTCTACTTTGTACAACATTAAAATTTATCTAATTCAAGATTAATCATACACAAGAGATTGTGACAAAGAATACTAAAATTGAATCTACAGTTACACAAGATTTACAAATTTAAAGCTATAATTTTCCCTTCATTTTCAACAATAATGAGCATAAAAGATAGTATAGTGTAGGAATATGTATAAGATAAGTGTCTAAGAATGTCTATGAGATTTCATAAAAAACATTATAAAACTAACTAATAACTAGACTCATCATTCCCCCCAACTACCCATTTTCTTTACCTCAAGCAAATTAACTCGGGTTGGAGGTTGTAGTGAAAAGTTATTTCCTTAAGATTTGTGATAGAATCCACTCCTTTAATTTGTTTCAAATAAAATCCTCTATAGAATCCAAGTTTGTTTATTTTGATAACCTTATCTTTCTCACATTCCTCATTCTTCTCCCCTATCTAGTGTGGTACCAAGTAGAGAAGCATTGTCGGCTAGAAGGTGAGTGGTACCCATTCAAGTCCTTTGTCTTTGGAAATATTCATGTACCTTTGTCTTCTCTCAAGAATTGAGATAGAATTATAAATAGAGTGGGGATCTTTACTCTACAACTCAGGGGTTAAACCATCCCATCTTTCTTGTACAAACTAGTAACAATGATGGTTGAGTCCAACAATCAATATCTGAATCCTTCTATAATCCTGCATTCTCAAATTCATGATTTTCTTGTCCACACCTTTGTGCTACAAAAGTTGTAACCATTCTTCTATGATTACATCAGGGGTTTTAGATTCCTTTCTAATTGGGAGAACAACCAATTTCTCTCTCTCCACATACTCTTGCATGATTTCACCCCTATACTTTTTATTCTTGAAATATGATGCTAGTGCCCTTAATTGAAAATCTCCCACAAACATTAATGGGTTCCATTTTATGTCTTCTGGCACAGCATAATTATGCAAATAGTATTCATAATTGATCTCATTCTTTTGGTGTGGCATCAAAAAGAACATTTAGAAAATCAAACTTCCTACTCATAGCAATTGGCTAATTACTAATCAATCTACTGAACTAATAACTCAAGAACTTTTCCTATAAGAACAAAGCGTATATCCTAGCTAGAGGTATGCATTTAATAATCCAAATGGAATTATCTGCTACTTCTTCCACCTTGACTACTAACCTCTTTAATTCAATATATTTACTCTCCAGTATTCTAGTATGCTCTAAGACCATTTTTTATTTTTCCTTCTTCCAATTCTCCTTTTGTTTAGAAAAATCTTAAGTGGCTTTCCATAGTTGGTATCCTAGGGACATGGTTGTTTGACAAGTTGGATTTTTTGGTAGTAGGAGGTCTTTTGTTCTTAGTTTCAAGCTCTTTTTTCCTACTTTAACTATTTCTAGTTGTGCAATAAAGTCTAACTTTGACCCATATCCATAAGTATGCAGTTTCTCCTCCAACTCTAAATTTTCAATTCCCTTTCTTTGTCCCTTTGTTCATAGGTTTTTTACCAGTCCTTATAATTTTTTGATTCACTCTAATGCTTCTTGCAATTCATTCCTTACATTTATTTCCTCTAAAAATAAATCCTCATCTTTCAAAAATTATTCATCACCACCCCCAATATACTCATAACCCTCCTCTCAGGATTAATTGGGGTTATTTTCCTATTTTTGTTTGTAAGAAAAATGTCCTTTGAATCTAAGTCAGAGGTGGTTGATATGTACCATTTCATTTTTGTGGGAACATGCACATTTTAAAACACATTAGCTTTCAGTTCTGAGTCAGTTCCTATTGCCACAATATCTTCTTCTTTTGGTTTCTTAATACTACCCCTCATGGCACCTTTCCTTTTCAGGCAGTGTGAACACCTTGGTTGGGTGGGATTATTTTTCTACACCTTTGAAGGTGCAGAAGAAGAAACACCTCTCTTCTTTCTGGTTTTTGGCATTTTAGAAGAAGTTGGGGTTTCATGTACCTCTTTTACTTCAAGTTGATTAGATGTTGCGTGTGGAAATCTTTGCACACTTTTCTCCTCTAGTTCTCCCCTATTATGGGTAGGTGAAGTAGCAGGTGAAACAAGGGGCATTTCCCTTAAAGATGCAGCAGGTGACTCTGGGTTTTCTAGGACTATTGGTTCCTCACGAATATTATTAATATCTTCACAAATCAAAAATCTTTCCTAGGAAACCTATGGGTAATAAACCCTAAGGATTCTCTTCACTAATAGGGTAACCAAACAATAATGTGACATAGTTGATTCATTTATTTTCCTTTGATACTTAGAACCCATTCTCTTTAACAAATTATAGAGTAAATTAGGTACATTAACCAGTCTATTGTGATAGAGGTGACTCAAAAGCTTAAAATGTATAGTATATTAAAGGGATTGTCTACCATCACAAGTGATATACTTAATAATTTAAGAATGATAAGAAGCCCATACCCATGGAAGTGATAATCTCTTGGTGCCCTATGATGATGAGTCAAGATTTTCTCTAGGCTCCCTAAATTCGTCCCTGGTAGCTACTGCATTCGCTTTGACAAGGAATTAAGCTCCATTTCTTGGTAGACCAGATACCTCTACAATTGCAACCTTTGAAATGTCCACCTTCAATTCTCTAACAATGGCTTCATCATGTTGTAGTGTTGCTGCAAACTGCCTTGTCATGTCTTCATTATATTCTGTTAACTTCAAAAAGCAGTCTAACCATCCTGCTCTTGTAAAAATGGGCAAGACTAATCTATCCTCTAATACCTATTGGTGTGCAGATGGTTCCCTTCTAACAATATCACCTCCCATGATGAGATATCCTTACTCTTCTCTGCTCAAACTATGAAAATTTCAGCTCACAATTCAAATTCAACAACCCACCAACCCTCTATGTCTACTATACTTGCATGCACTTCTTCCATTGCAACTCAACTGTTATGTCACTTCCTCCTCTATTTCAACTTGAATCAGCTTGAATTGGCTTGGAATTTAGGGAACAACCAACAAAAAGATTACAAATGCAGAAAGGTAGAAAAGGAAAAAAGGTTTGTGTGTTTTTTCTGTGTTTTGCTTTTGGTGGTGAAAATTAAATTTTGGAATATATACTATCTCCCCCCCAACTAAAATATTGAAGTGACCTCACTTCAATGCATGTGATTATTGATTATGGAAATAAGATTAATGAGTGTAAAGTATGAAAAACTAAATGCGAGGACATATTGAATGAATTGAAAATCTATGTTAATTATAGAAAATTAGTATGTGTACCTATCATTTTAGATAAACGTAACTCCATGTGTGTGAAGCTTTTGGATGAGTGTTCACAACTTGATTTTGATTTGACATTAGTTAATTACTATGGGTGATGGAGTAAATGATAGGTTGGCACTTGTGATTTAAAGGATGTGGTTTGTGCGATTGATGGAATGTGAAGTGATAGTTTAAATACATGAAATTCTAGATAGGTGATGTGGAATGGAGTGGTCAAGCTACATGTAGTGATATGATAGGCTTATGGTTGCATGTGTGAAAAATTGGAATGAATGTGGATAATATGCAATTAATTTGGCGCAAAAACTTTGAATTCTCTAACAGGTAATTGTTATGGCTACCTTCATCAATATGTCCTGAACTATTCTACGGCAAATTTTATTCATGATGTTGCACGTCCCTATTGCATAGTGAAGTGGTCTTGAAAAATATTTTTGATTGTGGCACCTGTGTGGTGTGTGCACGTGAAGTGGGATTAGGAATTATACCTGAGTGCTCTTAGGAGATGAGCTTTGTAGCTCATCTGTTAAGTCACTGTGAGAACTGGTAGTATCTACTACTAAGTTGTTATCTTGTGGTAGTATGTCTATATCATAACCACTAGTTTGACCATATTGATGCATTAGAGAAAGAAGGAAATCATATTTCTATGTTGGACACTTGTATATCTTCAATTTGTGTCCATTAACCAACACTAAAAATAGAACTACATCTGATGTAGAGTAAGCTATGGAAAATACATTGGAATCTCAAGAACAATGAAAATATGATTTCTACAAATTTCTACACAAGGTTCTCTAATTTTTTCACTTGTGACAAGAAATAAGCACCATACAAGCAACCCTACAAACTTAGTTGATAGACTCAAACCAACAAAAGGAATTAAAGTTCACTTTTCCTTTTCATTTTTAGGTTATTTAATCCTAAAAACACTCTAAAGACTTCACTCTAACCATTCTTGGCAATAATTAACTCTAAACCATAGAATTTCCATAAAACCCTCAGAGAGAGTAGGGTTTAATTCCCTTTTGACAAGGTTTTCCTTATAACGATCATCTATAACTCCTTATGGCCAAGGGATATCGAGCTAAGATATTTAAATCCATTAGAGGATATAAAAATATAGGTTTATTGAAAATTTTAGTATTTTCCATTGTGCCAATAAAGAGAAATGGATTTTTTTCTCAAAACTAGAAACCCTAGTTTTGTCATTAACCCATGTGCACTAATTTCCTCATAACTTGCTCATTTTAGCATGAAATTCAACCAAATAAAATGCATTATAATCTTAAGATAGATATCTACACGAACATCTACTTTTAGACCATATAGCAGGCCGTACAAAACTATACCAAGCAAATACTTGCTGTTTTTTCAGAAAATTCACTATTTTTGCATTGTTTTTGCTATAACTTCCACAAAACGTAATGAAAATTCATGAAACAAAAATTATTTGGGAGAGTAAACATTCCTTCAATTTCTAAAATCAATTTTAGGTCATTATAGGTTGTAAAATGAAGATTATAGTCTATTTTACTCAAGAAACTCCTAGGAAAATGTGCAAAAATGAGCTCTTTTCATTCAAGTCTCCTCTCCCCCCTTGGTTCATGTGAGAGTATGTATTTTACATCCCCTTCCATACATTCACAATGCCCAAAAATTTTCTAACTACCAAAAACCAACATTGCAAAAGTGTATGCACTTTTGGGTGACAACAATGACAACTTTTTGCAAATTTTGCACCTAACCATCAAATTGAACCTACATGACCCCAAATGGTCCAAAATGGTTCAAAATGACCTTATTGGCTCAAAACAGCCTAAATCAACCCAAAAACAAAAAAAATACCAAATGACAAAAAATGCACCCAAATGGATGCCCCTGCATCATACTCCCTAGGGGAAAGAAATTTGAGTTCCATCTCAAATGATGATCAACTACTTTTTCTGCTTCCTCCAATTGTATTATAGTCGTAGCTATCCTTTGACCTCCTCTCTATATTCTCCATTCTTGGCTTGATCTTCTCCTTGTTTCTTGGTGTGCACTCTTTTCTTTCTTCTTGCATCTTCTCTTGCTCTTTAGCTTCTCTGCTTGAAGACTCCAAGATTCTACTGCTTTGTCATACACCTCATTGTTACGGCCAATTTCTTCCTCCTCTTCATTTTCTCCTTGGTCTACACCTTTAATCTTTCGTGTGTTATCCTCAAGGTTCTTCCACGTTTCTCTTGGATATATTTCAATCTTTGTGGGCTCTTCTTCATAATTTTTAGTTTGTTGACTTGGAATATCATGTTGCAATATCAACTTTTCATCCTTGGATGTGTCAATCATGATATCTTGGTATTTTTTCTTGACCTTTCCTTCATATCTTATCCTCTCTTAAAGTGTATCCTCATCATTATGCCCTACAACACCATTTTCCTCTACCTCTTTCATGTTCTTGACCAACCACTCTTTGCTCTTCTCCCTATCAACCTGTATATCTACATTCTCTTTTTCATATTCATGATCAAAACAAATATTTGTACTTATATTTACCTATTCGATGGCCTTCTGCATGGATTTTCCTTCTTCCCTAACTTCATTGCTTGCAAACTCCTTTTTGTATGCTTCATTTCCTTATTTTGTAGCATTCTCCTAGGCTTCATGAAACTTTAGTTCATCTTCAATTTTCAAAGTAGTCATCCTTTGCCTTCTTCTTATCTGAATAATCATCTTTATGGTCCACTTCACCTTCTTTCTCATTGGCCAATGCCAAAAGATTTCTTGGTATTCTTCCTAGAGACATTGTTATAATACAAGCTTAATATTTTTTTCTAAATCTACCATTTTTCTATCACACTCCACAACATGGTTTATCCTATTGTCTTTTAGCATGTCCTTATTTTATTCTTATCTTCTTGATACCTCACCTTAGGCTTATTTCTTATCCCTTGGCCTAGTCTTTTGGTATCCATTTTCTTCACTTCAACTTGTCAAAAATAATACACAAACTTCCAAAACTTCCCTTGCACAGATCTTTGGGCTCTGATACCAAAAATGATGCAGAGTAAGCTATTGAAAACACATTGGAATATCAAGAATAATGAAAATATGATTTATATAACTTCCTACATAAGGTTCTCTGATCTTTTCACTTGTGAGAATAAATAAGCACCATACAAGCAACCCTACAAGCTTAGTTGATAGACTCAAACCAACAAAAGAAATTAAAGTTCACTTTTCCTTTTCATTCTCAGGATCTTTAATCTTAAACACACTCTAAATACTTCACTCTAACCATTCTTGGCAGTAATTAACTCCAAACCATAGCATTTCCATAAAACCCTTAAAGAGAGTAGGGTTCAATTCCCTTTTGACATGGTTTTCCTTATAACAATCATATGTAACTCCTTGTGGCCAAGAGATATTGGGCTAAGATCTTGAAATCCATTAGAGGATGTAAAAATAGAGGTTTACTAAAAAAATTAGCATTTTTTATTGTGCCAATCAAGATAAATGAATTTTTTTCTCAAAACTGGAAACCCTAGTTCTGTCATTAACCCATGTGCACTAATTTCCTCAGAACTTGCTCATTTTAGCATGAAATTCAACTGAATAAAAATAATTAGAATATTAAGATAGAGATCTACATGGCCATACACTTTTAGACCCTATATTAGGTTGTACAAAACTGTACCAAGCAAATACTTGTTGTTGTTTCAAAAAAATCTCTATTATGGCATTATTTTTGTTATAAATTCTACAAAATGTAATGAAAATTCATGAAACAAAAATTATTTTGGAGATTAAACATTATTTTAACTTCTAAAATCAATTTTAGGTCTATACCAATCTATACAAGGCTGTACAATGAAGATTACAATCTGTTTTACTAAGTAAACACCTAGGAAAATGTGCAAAAATGAGTTCTTTTCATTCAAATCTCCTCTCCCCCCTTGGTTCATGTGATAGTATGCCTTTTACATCCCCTTCCATCCATTCACAATGCCCAAACCATTTTCTAACTAGCCAAAACCAACATTGCAAAAGTGTATGCACTTTTGGGTGACAACAATGACAACTTTTGCACCTAACCATTAAAATGAACATACATGACCCCAAATGGTCCAAAATGGTCCAAAATGACCTTATTGGCAAAAAAAACCTAAATCAACCCAAAATCAAAATATTTACCAAATGACAACAAATGCACCCAAATGGATGCCCCTACATCAACATCTAGGGTCTGCAATTTGGCTGCTCCATTGGGGAATACCTAATGTATTTCATAGGCCCAACCATCTGGATTGTATCTTCCCCTTATAATATTTATATCTAGAATCATATAACAAAGCCCAGTCACCCACATTGAATTCTTTACTTTATAAACTGGTCATGTCATTTAGTCCTCTATTTTTGAATTATCTTTGTGTAATGCATGGCCTCCATTCTAATTTCATCTAGCCCATTCAGATTGTGTAGCCTCACCTTTTGTGATGTTGTCAAGTCCATTTATAGTTCCATTACTATTCTAAGTGTCTTGTATTCAAACTCTATTGGTAGAGCTACTATTTTACCATACACCAACTCATAAGGTGTGAAACCTGTAGTTGTTTTCCATGCTGTTCTATAGGCCCATACTGCCTTAGGTAATCTGGCGGCCTAGTCTTTCCTATGAATTTGTACTATTTTGGTCAAAATATTCTCAATCTCTTTGTTTGTAACCTCCACTTTCCCATTTCCTTGGGGGTGATAAGGTGGTGATTTTTTATGCCTAATTTTGTATTCTTTAACCAATTTAGAAATGGGTTCAGAAGTCAATTGGGGACCTTGATCAATTAAAATTTCTCTAGGTAATCCATACCTAGTAAAGATGTCTTCATACAAGAACTTAGCTACATTTCCATCTCTTTCAAACTATAATGGATTGACTTCAACCCACTTTTTCAGATAATCTATGAAAACTAAAATATACTCTTTGTTATTAGATGTTGGTGAAATGGGGCCAATGAGGTTGAGCCTCCATTTATCAAATGGTTCTAGTGCCAACTATGGTGACAAAGGCATCTCATCTATCCTTGTTGGTTTTCCCGTTCCCTGACATATGTCATAGCTCCTTGTATACTTTACTAAATCCTTATGAAGAGTTGGCCAATAGTAGCCAATTGTTACGATCTTGAGTGCAATATTTTTGGTTTCAAAATGACCCCCACAGGGCTCATCATGTAAATATTTTAGGATGTCAAAGACCTCATCCTCTCTTATGCATCTCCTCATAATGTTCTATGGACTTGTATAGAACAGATAACCAACTACCCAAGAATATGGAAAGATTTTATGCACCATCTGTCTCTTTTCTCTAAGAGAGAAATATGATGGTATCTGCCCTACCACTTACTAATTTTCAATTTTAAAAAACCAAGGTGTGAGTACATTGAGAGAAAAAATATTCTCATCTAGAAAAGATTCATCCACAACACCTTCTGCTAGTTGTGTTGGTAATCTAGATAGAAAATTTGCTACCACATTAGCCATCCTAGGGTTATCCACTATGATTATATCAAACTCCTATAGTAAGAGTAGCCATCTGACTAGTCTACCTCCAACCATAGGTTTATTCATTAAGTACCTCATTGTAGTGTGATTTTTGTGGATAAATATTGGATACCCAGTGATGTAATGCCTAAACTTGTTAATGGCATAAACAACTACCAACATCTCTCTTTTTTGTGATAGTTTAGTTAAGTTATGCTCCTTGTAAGTTATTTTTGATGTAGTAGACAACATACTCATTATCTTTCGTTTGTCCCAATACTGCTCCTATAGAAAAATTAGAAGCATTAGTGTGTATGTGGAAAGGTAACGTCCAGTTTGGCCCTCTCAAAATAGGTGATTTTGTAAGGGTTGTCTTAAGTGCTTCAAAAGAGTGCTGAAATTATGTGGTCCATTCAAATTCTATATCATTGGTGAGTAAAACAAATTCTATAGCCTACATGTCCTACAAATCTCCTTATATCTCTTTGTTTATATGGCACAAGGAGTGTAGAGATGATCTCAATCTTATTGGGATCCACTTGAATACCTTCACTTGATATAAAATGCCCTAGAACAATCCCTTGAGTCATCATCATGAAATATTTCTCATGACTCAATGATAGATTGTGTTTTTGACACCTTTTCAAAACCTTCTCTAGATTTTTGAGTTCTTCTTCATATGTTTCTCCATAGGTGGTGAAGTCATCCATGTAGATTTCCATGGAGTCATGAGCATAATTTAAGAAGATACTTAGCACTACCCTTTGGAAAGTGGGTGGGGAATTACATAGTCCAAAGGGAAGAACATAATAGGCATATGTGCCCCAAAGACATGTAAATGTCATTTTATCTTGGTCCTCTAGAGCTATATTTATTTGGTTATAGCTACTAAATCCATCTAGGAAGGATAAGTACTTTTTACCTGCTAAGGAATCAAGCACTTGGTCAATAAAAGGTAGTGGAAAAAGATCATTCCTAGTGGCTATGTTTATCTCCCTATAGTCCACACATACCCTCCATTTTCCTCCTTTCTTGGGGATAATAACTAAAGGTGACACTCATTGACTATTAGAAATAGGGTAAATGAAGCCTACATCAAGTAATTTTTGTAGCTCAGTTTTAACTATTTCTCTTAAGGTGGGGTTCATTCTCCTTTGGGGTTGTGTAATTGACTTGAAACCATCATTTATGTAGATCCTATGCATGCACAGGTTTGGATCAGTTCCCTTCATGTCATGGTAGTCCTCAAAGGTTGTTGTGTGTGCCTATAACACAATGTTCATTGAATTATGTTGTTCTTAAGTTAGTCCATTGTTAACATTCAACATTTTACTTGGCATGATTTCCAATGTCTTGGATGTTGATTGCATAGATGAAAGGTCAAGTCCACTAATGTTTGGGACACATTGTTGTGGCAGTAGGGAATGGAAAATTTGGGATACTTCTGATGAATTTATAGGTATAATATTCTACAGTAGATCCTGTAGACATGAAAGATAGTCTTGTTACTATGGGTCCCTACCACAGTTATTATGTATGATGTGGTCAATTAAATCATCCTCATCTTTATTTTTCAACAGGGGGCTGCATTCTATAGTCATGAGAGTCTACAGAGAATAGTGGTCTTCTTCATCCAAGGTAGGCCATGTAGTTTGCTCTAGATTTTCATGAGGTTGTGCTAGTGGTGTTGGCCTCCTAGAATGATTCAACAACTAAGCCTTTACAGCTGTGATTTGAAGATTGGACATATAACCTAAATAGCTATCTTAGTCATCATGAAGGTGCATTGAAATTATCAACCCAGGGACGTAAACTTGAAATGGGTCAGCACTATATGTGCACTAGGAATCCAAAGTAACCATATCTATCCTACAACTAAGAGAAACACAATGTTGAAAGTAAATTGCTTGGAAGGAAATAACATAAATGTTGAACATCCACCAATAACTTGACCAAACTGAATTGCATGATAGAAATGAAAATCTGAGCAACAAACAGGAAACTACTCTGTCTACTTTGGCTGCAGGAACAGACACATAATTGAATTCTAGTGGCTGCAGGAACAGTCAGTGCCAGATTCTTAACTATTTACTGAATAGAAAAATACTAACTAAGCTAAAGGACAAAATACTCACCAAGTGGGACCCCTTGGATAAGTATTCCCTAAGACTAAGGTAAATACAGATATGCAAACTCACAACTTCATTTCATTTATGAAAAAACATGAGTACAAATGATCAACATGACTATATTGTTGAAAAGCTTAAAAGTGCGAGTACATCAAATCAACATTCTTTGACTGGAAAAAGAGAGAGAGAGCTCGAAATAACATCAAAGCCTTATTTATCCAACCACCTAGAAAGGTGTTCAACTCCATCAAACACGAAGGATTCCACATTAGGGAAAGCACAGAAGAGAGCAGGGGCGGTCACGCATGCACAAAACCTATCAAGCACGATTGCCTTAACTCAGATCTGGCACAACAGTAACACTTGTGCATGCTCAACAACATTTAAGATTGCTACAAGTTAGTTACAATCTGGTGCATGAGGAATCCCTAGCTTCCAAGAGTCTTCAATGACCACCTTATTGATCGATATAACACACGTCCAACTAGCAGAATCTTCCTGACTGCAGGCCTCAAATTATCTACATGACAACGCTAGCGTGCACAACAACTGCATATCCATAATCATCTTAAAGCGACATGCATTAATCACATGCAAAATTAACACAAATAGTCCACATAGTATATCGATATCATTTGAAAGAAAATAGATTTATAACCAAGGTCTATGGTTTAAGGAAATATTATGGAAAAGATCAAATTCCAAGCACCAAATTCTTAAGTTACACTAGGAAATGGACAACAACCCCATCAATAATTAAACCATAAACTAGACTCATCATTTTCCCCCCAAACTAACGTCTTGTTGGACCTCCAACAGGGGAAGAGTTGTGTTTTTTTTTGGTCAATGCCCTGAAGTTGGCAACTGCAAGTTATCCCAAATCTATTTCTGATGTATCCGAATTAGGATCCCAATAGAACCCTTGTTGTCTTTCCAGCCTGCTCCATCTTTGTCTTTCATCTGCAATGTCATACCTATAAAATCTGAAGTTTGGCACCAGCCACAATAGAATAGGAGGCTAAAAAATTAGTGGAAGCCAGAATTTCCCTTTTGTTCTTTCAAGCTGAATATACCTATCAATTCTTTTGAGTGTTGCAGCATAGTTGTGTGTGGAATGAGGCTCAACTTTCTTCAAATCATCAGATAGGGTATTCCATCTCTATGAGAGGTATCCCATCATAGAGTCTCCTATGGTTTTTTCCATCTCTTCATATGCTTTATACACTGCTTCTCTCTCAAGCAGGACTTTGCAACTATAGCTTGGCCGATATAAAATTTTGTGCCAATCATTAAAAATATCTTCTCGATGCCTAGATGCATCCCTAATGGGTAGGGGAATTCTGGATTCAACTTGCATGTAAGTCTTGTATTGCTTTCCCCAGCTTACTTCATTTTGTATCCAGGACATGAATTCTCTTAGTTGGACATCTCCAACATATAGCAGTGGATTCCAATCTTGATCCTTGGTCATAGCATAATTATGTAAATAAAATTGACACAAAAAAATTTTCATCTCAAGGGGAGCAATCTGAAAAGCATTGAAAAAATTAGTAGGGGTTTCAATTGAGGGGTTCAAACCTGAAACAATCTTTGCAAATTTGAAAGAAAGATGCTTCTCTTTCAAATACAGGACATAAACCCTCGGAGGAGCCCTGCATTCCAATATTTTTGACACTAAAGTTGTCATTTCATCCACCTTCTTCTTTAAAATAGCAATTTCTTTATTCTTATCCTCAATCTCCTCATCTTTCTAATCAATTTCCCTCTTTAACCTGCATTTTTCCGCTTTCAATTCTTCTTGTCTTCTTTGTATTTCCTTCCACAAGTTTAGAACTACTATGCTCATCGAAAAATCAGAGGACCTATGCACTCCTACTATTATTTTACCTGGTCCTTGGTAGAGTACCATTTGCAGGGCTTCTTCTCGCACAACCAACACTAGCTCTCCTATTTCAATCTGCAGGGCCTCTTCTTCTTCTTGTTCATGATGTAGGGCCTCTTGTTGTAGGAAGTCTACTTTTTCCTCCCACATCTAGTTTTCAACTTTCTTAGCAATATTCACAAGTTCTGCCAATGCCATGCTTGTTTCTTCCTTAAATATTTCCTTCTCCTTCACATTCTCCTACTCTATTGGAGCTTATGTGTCCTCCCGTGGAAATTTTTTAGGTTTAGGGCTTCCCTCGGGAGATACCCCAACGATCGGCCCAACTAACTTTGATTTTCTGGGAGGGTTTCTTCATTTTTCCTTTGTTGCAGGAGGAACAGTGTCAACTTTTTATTTCCTAGAGCTTGGCACTTCCTTTTCTACCATTTCCTTTTGAGCTTTTCCTTCCTCCAGTTCTGCCTTCCTCTTTTGTGCCCTTGTTTTGATAGCTTGAATGAGGGGAATTTTGATACTTACATTCTTAAGTTGGCCCAATAGGTCCATCTCAGCTTGGGTATGATGTCTTGGAATGGCTAAATGCTTAGGGAATGGAGGCATTGGACATAAAATAGTTTGGTTTACTTGATTTGACCCAAAATCTAGAGGTGAATTGTATAAAGCTTCAACTATGGGTTCCTCATCTACCATCTTAGTGATTTGAGGGGATGAAGGCCTAGCTAGTGTTTTCCTTGACCTGAGGTGGACATCACTCACCTCTACCCCATAAGTGTGGTATTGAATAGCCTTGTTAGTGTAGACCTATTGGAAAGGCTTGTTATTGGGGTTAGGTGCAGGTCTGCTAGGTAATTTTTGTGCTCTTGGTGGCTAAGATGTTGGGTTTGATGGATTGGGCATGATGGCCTATTGTTGTGGCTGAGAAGGAAACAAAGGTTGTTGATAATTCATATTTTGGTGTTGGCACTGTTGGCACTTTTTCCATTGTGGTTGCCATTGATTTTGTTGTACTAGCCATTTAAGGTTATAATTAGAGCCTTGGAAATTTTGTTGTGGCCATACATTTGGTTGTTGTTGATTCTAGTTTTTCTAAGGGTTTTTCCATTGGTTTTTGGTATTTGGACAAGGTTGGGTGTTCCAAGTAGAGTAATTTTCATTACCAACTGGAAATGATGTATTAAAATTTAAAGGGTCTTGTGTCATACCTTGTCTTGGTTTTCATGGCCTTCTTTGTGCAATGTAGAACAATTGTCCATCTTCACCTTCTAGTGGTTGAAAATTTGGTTTCTCTGATTTTTCTTCTATAATTTACTTGCCACCCTTTTACATTTGTAGTTAGCTTTTCTTTGTCTGCAATTGGGGCAGTATTTAGTAAGTATTGCTTCAGCCTCCTCTTTCATTTTTTTCACATGTAGAGTGTCCAATTGAGTAGCTAGATGACTTATAATATCTTCTTTCATGTTGTATAGTAGGTTACTTAACTCTACTCTTAAAACCCCATTGGATTTCTTGCCAATGGTAGATGTTCTTTCCCCCCTTGTCCTTTTGGTAAAGGTCCTTCAATACTTTCTATAAACCTTGCATATTTCTTCAAAGGGTAATTGAGACACATCCCTTGACCCGATAAGGTTAAGGGCATCCATGCAATCATTATTGAATCATCTTAAAAATATATAACTAGGGATTCTTCTGAGAGTCTATTATGTGGGTTCTTCTTCAAGCATAATTGTAACCTTTCTATATAATCCTCCAACAGTTCATCCTCTTTCTGAGTCATTCTTAAAATTTCATCTCTTCTCTTATCAACTCCTCTACAAATAGTCCTAGTATTTTTCCAAGAACGTTGTTTTCATAGTGTTCTAGTCTGGAACAACATCTTTTCCCAGTTCCATAAACCATCTCATGGAAGCATCCTTCAAAGTTGTAGGAAATAGCTTGAGCCTATGAGAATCAGTTGTGTACTCATAGCTCCTACATAGGACATCAAATTCTATCAAAAATGTGTTTGGATGCTTAGTTACCAAGCCATAGAAGGAAAGAAAAGTTGGAGGAGGTATATTCTTTAGGATAGTAGCCCTTTCTTTGTTGGCAATTGGAAATTCAAAAGTCACATGTTCTGGTGAATCATCCATTGTTGCATCAGCCATGGTTTGAAAGGTCTCCTCTATGTTTTAAGTAGATGTTGGTGAAAGGGAAATTTCTTCATCAGGAATACCCTCACTCTTATCCTTATGGTCACCAATATCTGCTCTATCTTGTTGATGTGAGGGGAGAAATATTCCCAAAGAATCTATTTGCCTTTGCATATAATAGGTATGACTTTGTATAGCAACACCTCCTTCACAATGTTAGTGAAATGTTCTGGTATTTGAAGGAATAAAACCTAACTGTCCTAATATTGAAAGAAATTTTTTAACTAGGAAAGCTTTCAAATAACAAAAAACTAATCTTTAAAAGTAGCACACTCCCCGGAAACAACACCAAAAATGTAGATTCCCTACCACTTGAACCTTTGGAAAGACCATCATTGAATTATCGACCATGGATAGTAAGCTTGTGATGGTATTGGTATTGTATGTGCTTTCAAAGACTCGAGACTACCTAAATAATCCTAGCATAGGTATTACACTTGTTGAGAAATCACAAAAAATGCATAACAATAAAAGAAGTAATGTTGATGTTATTGCTACATGTTCCTACTGTATAAGACTGTGACTAATTTACTGTCAAGAAATGAATGCTGGAATTTAACCAATATTGTTAATTGAACCTACACTCTAGAGTACAAAAATCTTAAGCAACTAAGGTATAAATGTGAAGCAAGAATTGTTCATGAATCCATTTACAACTGTGACAGAAAGAATCTAATTAACACATGCACTTATGAAATAAATGTTATAAGATAAGTAATTTTGTAAAAAATGAAGTGAGGGACAGTTACCTTGAGTGGCCCTTGCTCAAGTGTCTATCTCTATTGATCTAACCCAAATATAGCTTCTTCGATTAATGCAATCATAAATACTTAAAACCATTCATTGCACAACTTTAGAATATCACATAATATTCTGTTGGAATATCTTATTCATGAAATCATTATTGAGAAATTAACATTGTTTGTGTAAGAACAACAACTAACTAAAAATATCTGATAGTTATATATGTTATTGAACAATTAACTAACTCTATATTCCTCAACCCTCGAGCCATACATATAGGCACGAAGGAGTTTATTAAAACAAGGACTCTAAACTAAAATCATAAATCACCACTCCTTATGTACCAGAGTGTGATAAAGACTTAAGTAAGCTAAAGTATAACTGAAAAAAGGAAGAAGATTCTAAATAGAACTGTGACTTTTCTACAACAAGAACTGATCCATCGACTATTTCAATCACTCACATTAGACTCCTAACTATAATAGGGTTCTTCTCCTTCAACATTTGTATTGAATTTCATAATGATACATCTTCATTAAGTGCCTTCATACTGTAATTTCTACGCTTAGCTTATTCTAGAACCTCCCATGCTCTGTTGTCTAGAAACTCCTTTGGCTACGGGCTACACCTCGTAGTTTTTATGGGCTACACTCTACCTCCCTTAGCTCCTTAGCTAGAAATAGTTAGTTCATAAAACATATACACAATACTAACAAACATAGCTAAGAACATATATCCATTACAATTCATACATATTCACACATTAATTATGTAATAACCATAACATCATAACCATATTTCCATATACTTTAAATCGGGTTCAAATTTGGATAATGAGCATAAAATATAGTATAGTGTAGGAATGTGTATAAGATAAGTGTTTGAGAATGTCTATGAGCTTGCATAAAAACATTAGAAAACTAACTAATAACTACACTCATCAGTAGAGACATTTAGGTCTCTTCCATGTTGACCTAAAAGCTTGTGTGTTCTCTAACTTTGTGTCAGTATTCCACTATGTTTGTTGTTCCATGAGTATTTGGGGAATAATGTTAGTTTTGAGCTCCATTATATCAATACCAAAGAAATATACTAACCTCGGATATGTGGATCCCTTTCATGATCATCTTTTATATTGGCTATGGTATTGCATTTGGGGCAACCCCTTATCATGAAGCAAATTTATTTGAAAACATATAATTGGCATAGGTCTTTCCAAATAAGCTCTCATGACCTTTTACTGCATGGTATTTATCATTTTTCTACCTTAAAGTAATTGATCACAACATGGTGTTTAGTAATTTCTTTAAGGTGGGGGCATACATTCCATTATTTGCTTCAATTTTTTCACACGCGTTGGACTTAGTGGTGCATTTACATTGGCCTTTTTTGCTTCACTTTGTTCACATGCATTGAACTTAGTGGTGTGTTGACATTGGCATTTGCGCTTCACTTTTTTCACGTGCATTGAACTTAGTGTTGCATTGGAATAACATCTTGATCTTTTTATGGCACCTTATCAGGGTTATTAGGGAGCATAACTCTTGGTATGGTTGTTAATGGGTACACACATAGTGAATAGCGGAATTTACCATACCTTATGTGTTTCTCATTTTGCTACTTTCTCATGGGTACACACCTAGTGAATCTTAAACTTCACTAGACCTTATGTGTTTCTCATTTTGTCTTGGGGCTCACCTAGTGAATATCATAATTCACTAGCCCATGGTGCCTTCTACTTGTGATTCACCTAGAAAATATCAAACTTTGTTATTGTGTCAGTCATGAATGCCATTGGTGTGGATCCTAGCATAACATAGCTTTCTAGCCCATGATTATCCATACCCTACTTTGCATTATGTTTTTACATCATGTTTGTGTATGTTTTCTTGTTGTATTTCATACATGTGTGTGTTCCTTTGTGCTCATTTTGGTTTTCCATGGGACCTAGAATCTTGCGGGCTTGTGCATTCCCCCTTGATCCTTAGCCATCCTATCTCTTCAATATTTGGACAATTGGACCTCTCTTGACATATATTTTCTACTTTAGTGTGATTCTAAGTGTAAGTTCATACTCTCACTAAAGTGGGGGCTAAATATAGTGTCGTAAATTTTCACCCTTGATAATAACACACTATGTTTTTCTCCCCCTAAATTATTGAGCCTAATTGACCCCCTAATTTCCTAAATTGTGCATTTTGAGGCCTATTTTTACTATGTTTTGACAAATTGTAAGCATAGAACAAATGCATTTAGTTAATGTTTTTCCCTCGATACCTAAATCCCTAGAAAATAGGGCTAGGATTGGGAAACCCTTGGGAATCTCTATCCCCCTATTTTTTGAGCTCAAAATTTGAATATGTCAATGTTAGAATTTTAGCATTTGAAATTCAATTTACAAATGTTGGATATCGAGATCTATTTTTTGAGAAATTATCATAAATGCATATAAATTGTATCATTTGAAATGTAACAAGCAAGAGGTGAACAAAAAAAAAATGAGAGGAAAGATTATTGTCAAGAGAAAGTCAAGAGTAACATTTTAGTGATTCATTGCAGTAATTCAAGATCCAAACATCATGTCAAATCTTATGTGAGTTTATGTATGTTCATATTATCATTGTTTGTGAAGGCTAACCCTTGTTATATGTCTCCAAGCAATTCAAGCATTCAAACAAGAAATATCCAAGACCTTGAGGTGATGTGCATGACTTCAATCCTTCAAGGAATCCATTGAAAGCTGGTGAGTTACAAGACTTTATTGATTCATCATTCTTTCCTATCATTTATCATTTTTATCATTGACATTTCCATTGTGGAAGTGGAAACACTAACGCGGGTTTTGACTAAGGAAAGCCCCTAAATGGAACAACATTTCTTCTCTCTTTGAATGTGCAGGTTTCAAGATTGAAGAGGATTGAAGGAAGTGTGAAGAGAATTTGTCGACTATTTCATTCAATTCCCTACACCTTGTCAATTCATAGAAACTCACCTACAAAATTATCCAATAGTGATCTGACAAGTTTGCAAGCAGGAATCAAGAGCTCAGATCCGATATTAGAGGACTGTAAAAACAGATCTAGGACACCCCTATAAGGATAGAGACACCCTTGGGAACCTATGTCCTATTCTATCTAATACCAAATTATATGACATGTACACATCACTCTACCTTTCCCAGATCTACCCACAAATCTCTGTTACAGTTTGTCAATTGTCAGAATCTTGCAAGTTTCCTATTAGGGCGCATAATCAAATTAGGTTAATCAAGAAAAATCAATTCCAATCCATTCTGAGACTCAAAAATATATAGATCTAGGTCTGATTGGCTCACCTTCATGATTGAAAGTCAATCTAATCAGCTTGTTGATCTCCATCTTAATGAAACACTAGAAAAAGGCCACACACACCCAAAACAAATTAACCCTAGGTTTTATACATTAAACTTATGGTTCTCTTTTTCTTTGTTTTAGGTAGATTCCCTTTTTTGTGGGAATGATTGGTTGGTTTGATCCACCTTCAGTATGAGAATTTTACATCTATTACTATCATGTTTTCATTTGATTTGAATGTTAGATGTTGATATCCTTTCAGTATGAGAATGGTGAAGGAGATATTACATTACACAAATTGGTATGTGTTAGTGCGAAATAAGGATATAGTTTAATTTGCAGGTTCTCTCTTTGGTCATGGTATTATTCTTGGATGTTTTTATTCACATGGATGAGTGTGAAGAACTTGGGAGAGCTATGGGGACTAATGGTGAGAAAGGTATTGCAACATATTTGTTTGCAATATTTGCATATCACTGTAAGATTCCTTTAAACTATGTAATAGAGGAATTAGTCACATCCTCTATGTAAAGTACTATAGATAGACTTGATATGCCTTGATCTATTTCCAAATTTGACATTACTCATCCAGTGGGAGTTTCTGGATATATGTCTGGTTATCCTCTTTGATATCTTGGTTTGTTGATTACTAATGTGATGATGAGTTTACATGCTTCATTGGATTGGGATCTATGATTTATGTAATTTGTAGGTGTGTACAACCTATTGGTTATACTGGGATGCCATGGATGTGGATTGTCTATATCCACAAGATTATTTCAATGCTTATGCAGACTTGTTAGTTGGCCTTGTCTATGCTCACTTTTTAATTGGTATGTTGCATTGAGATAGGAGGATGGATATACATAGACTTGATTACAAATTTTGGGTTGGTATGTTGATGTCATGAAGTTTTATCTATGTTTTGTATACCTTGGTTTGAGGTATGATTATCTTGGATGAGTTGAAATTTTCTATGGTTGTTATTCCAAGTGGTATGAGTAAGAGAACTACTCATAGATTTTGTTATCATTCTAATGTGATGCTTGTGTTCATGTAATTATTGATGTAGGTTGTAGTGAAATTTGATATGTTTCACCTTGGCATGTTCCTTTTTATTCCATGGGTGGCATGTTGGAGGATGTGAAGGATTTTTTTTAGTGATGGTGGTTATCATGGTTGATTTTGTAGGTATATTGTTGGAGCATGAGAGCATGGTGAATATTTAGATGATACATGTTTGGCTAAGGGATTTTTTCCCCTTGTTTGTGACTCCTATGAGTGTATTTACAATGTTGATGTAAAGTGGGAAAATGCTAGGATTAAGGTGTCATCCACCTTGCAAATCCTATGTAATGGTTCCAACATCCTTGGAAAGTGTCTCTAGGCACATAGGGTGTATTGAGAAAATATTTTGTAATATTAATTCCCACCATTGTTTGTAATATACTCATAAGGGGTGATGGGCCCACTCGCAACGGTAAAGGTGACATGTGGACATAAATATTTAATATTCTTTTCCCCACACGTGGATGCCTAAAATGGAATAATAAAAGATAAGGAAAGGAAAAATGAGTGATTGTTGGGATTTTCCAAGTGGGATCTTGGAATGAAGCAACGAGTGTCTCTTGGTATTAGATCATTTATTACATTTAATGTAATGTTTATCTCTCATGTTTGGATGCCCAAGTTGGAGAGAAATTATTGGAGCCAAAATCGATGTCCTTTCGCATTTCAAGGGTTGGGGATGTTTGGAATGAAGGGTCATATTTGGGAGCCTTGTTTGTGGCTTTAAATATCTTTGTACATCTATAAATTCAACCTCATGGATGTAAAAAATATGAGCCATAGTTGGATGTAGAGTTTCATTGCAAGTACAAGGACAGGTTGAGGCATATAGAGGTTGTTCACAAGTGCATAAGTGCTACCATGGTGGAGGAAAATAGGAGAATGGAAGTGATTGAATTGCAATCTCATTTGTTTAAAGATAATGCATACTTGGCCTCTCTTTTTGTGAAATTTTTCCCACAAGGGTTTCTCCATGTAAATCTTGTGTTATGTTATTTTCTTGTGTTGCTTATTTGTGCCTCATTGTTGCTATCTTATGGTGATTTTATTCTTTATATTTTTATTATAAGTTCACATAAGGTGGTTTAATTAAGCATGTTATGTTGGTTATTTTTTAGCATCATAAATAAGATGGATTTAACCATGGTATTTCCATATTAAGTCAACTTAATTTTAAGATTTGAGATCACTACCTCTTTTAGGGTATTGAGATCACTTCCATCATAATATGAGAAGCATATATATTATAACATTGAGCTTACCTCTATCATCACATTCATATTACCTCTTACCATATTCATCACTTATGCATTATATTGAGACTACTTTTATCTTCCTCTCTTCTATTTTCTCATGAGACCTTTAGGACTATCTCCTTCTATTGTATTGTTGGCAATTATGTGGTACTTGGGCATGTTTTCATACTATGGAGGTACAATTTTAGGTGCTATCATAATCTCTTTCTTTGGTAACAACACAATCATATCCATCGTTGTTGTCTTTGCATACATTTTATGGGGCATGGATGACCTTCCCTAGAGACGCACATCCTTCCTAATGATCTTCTCAATTCTTTCTTGCCCTTCAAGCTACCTTAAAATATTCACATCGTATACAAGCAAATATTTTAAGGGAGGTATCTATTCCAATCACATTTACATATGCACATATCTACATTCACATGCACAAACAAACACTTTCAATTTGATTTCCAAATTAAAGCTCAAGCATGGTGACTAATTAGTGGGATACACTTAATTAGTGGTTGTTATTTAGATCACCTAGTAACAAAACATTCTATTTTAAGTGATTTTGATTTGATTGAATCACCTAGAAACATAGTACACTAGTCCAAGTGATTTTTTCCACTAGCTATTTTGATGACCTTAGCTATAAACCAAGATAGATATTGAGTCATGTCATTCTACTCAAAACATTTTATTTCTCTTCATTTTTTCTTCTTGACCCGTAGCGATAGAGCATGTTAGAGCCTAAGTAATGTATTCTCTTTTATATTTGATAGCTTATTTTTATATTTGTATGCATCATTTTATTCTTTCTTAAATAGAGAAATCTAGAGCCTAAGTCTTGTATTCTCTTTTATATTGATTGATTTTCCTTATCTTTGTATGCATCATTTTATTCTTTCTTTGAAGCAATCAATCAAGTTGTTACATTCTTCTCACCATATAGGAATTCCTCTATTTTTCATGTCTTTCATCTTCATCATATTTTGGGGATGATGCAAAGTATTTATACAACTTTCACATCTAGAGTCTCTTTCATATTGAATAAAAAAAATATTTGTTTTTATATTATGTCTTCTTCCTTTATGCATGTATCGTTCATGTATTGTGTTTTTATTTTTTGACATTTGTGGTGTAGTATTATGTGTTTTTGACATTTATGTCTTGTGGGTTTCCCTCTTTCTAATATTTTTGATACACTTGTTTGTGTGTTTCTAGCACAAATATGTTGCGAGATTATATCCTTCTAGCATATTTGTGACATGGGTTTTTATGTTTTTCTAACATTTTATGTTGTAGGTTTTATTTGTCCAACGTGTTTGTTTTGCAAATCTTAATTAGGAGCATAGTTCATCTACTTGAATATTTATTCTACATTTTCTACAATATTCTTTTGTATTATACTTTTGATGATATGCACTTCTAGTTATTACATTTATGCACTTTAGTGTAGCTTATTACCTAGTGTCATTAGCTCACTAAAGTGGAGGCAAAATGCAACATTAGAAATTACATACCCTTGTAATTTCATGTTATGTTTTTGGGTTGCTTTGGTTTCCATTCCTCTAGCATGTTTTTAAGGATCATTTTAGCCTATCTTTAGCATTTACCTACTCTTAGTGCAATTATTGTGTTGTGTTGTGCTATATGTTTAACCTTGTTTTGTGTGTTGTCATGTGTTCACTTATGTTTGTGTTATGTTTTGTTCTCATTCTATAAATTTCTTGAGTGTGTTGTACTTAGACTCCAATGTGATGTACAAACATCCATGTGACACACTAACATCCCCAATTTTAATTATACATCATATGTTTTTTGACCTATCAATAACATTTCAAGTTCCAAATATGCTTTTGTAATGATTGTATGTCCAATTTGGAAGTTGAACAACCATATCTGCATGTTTGGGTGTTTATTGGGATTCCTTATCATTCTTACAAGATAAAATATACATTCTTCCAAAAAGAGAACACACATTCCCTCATGCAATTATGAAATCTCTTGGGCCTTGTGAAATATTTTTTAACACTCTCATTGATTCTATAGCACATTGTATCATTCTAGCATCCTACTACACCTCCTTGTTTATGTGATCATCCTCCATTATTATTGTGATAATTGGTTTTCAATTCTTCACCGGTATTTATTTACTATCTAGCATTCCTAAGTTGTTTTCTTTTAGCATTGTGGAGCTATCACCTCCTTTCTCCTACCACACACACTTGTTGACCAATCTTTGTAGACCTAGGATTTTATATAAACAAATTAATTTTTATTTATTATTCTTAGACATAGATTCACTTAGGCTAATTACACACACACACACATTTTTATTTTTTATTTGAATTTTTGTGGAGGTTGATATACCAAATTACGAGCTTGATCATTCTTTGCATAGTCCCAAACAATCTCAACCATTTTATTGTTTTGTATATAAGAACTTGGAAGACTACAACTGCACAAAATTTGCATTCTCTTTATTCATTTCTCTTATCATTTAATTATTTCATTTTCTCTAGTTATTTTAACTTCATTTCTATATTATCTAGAGTGTCCTAGTTTGTTATTTTTGTTGTCCTTATTTCTTGTGGTGTATTTGAGTTTGAAATATGATGAAAACTTTGAATTTTTTAATATTCTTGGATGAAAATTCAAGGCTGAGATGATATGTAATAAGGATGATATCACATCACATGAAAATCCATGCATCATAATAGAATCTTGAGCAACAATTCTGAAATTGGTTTGTCAATTATGTATCCTAGTTTTTTTTAAATTATTATTTTACAACCCAACTCACATTAATGTAAGGTAAATTTAATAGCAACGTAACTTCACCTTTATATAAATCTAATTATCCAAGTTGAATTAGGACTCCAACCCCTCTTATCTAGTCAACTTTTATTTTTCTTATTGCTTGCCCTAAAATACTCGATATTTGAAGTTAAAAGAGGCATAGGTGTTACTCCCTACATCAATCTCTTATCTTACTATTTGTCAATAATGTTATTTCCTTGAATCCACCCTTATTATCCCTACCTATGAGATCCCATCCTATTATTAAATTCCTCAACCCCTTGTAAAAAACTTAAGAAGTCTCTAGTTTAGGAACCTTATATGAAAAAAATGTTTTTTTAAGGTTCTCCAACCTTGATTGATCCCATCCTATCTTTCAATGGCCTTGATGCTAAAAGGGTTTAAGTGGAAAATTTTCTCAAAGCTTCAATTCTAAGTCCAAAGAAAATAAGTGGTGATTGACGATTTCAACTTCCAAGTACTCGTAATTATAAGAAAAATGAGAAGGGCAAGATTTTGTTGAAGGATGAAGGTGATGTGGGGCCTAATTTTATAGAGGTTGAAGGGTTAGGCCCTAACCCTACCCCTGACACTAAGTGCATATTCTACCCATCCTCCATTAAGTTTTTGGCTTTTGTGATGGCCATGTTAGTTGATAATTTCATCCAGATGCATAGGTGTTTCCCATTGTAAAATACTAAAGTGGTTCCATTCTAAATTCAACTATGTTGATCTCAAAACTTCTTGGCTGGCTAAGCAAGTTGATGAGGAGCTTATCTTGATAGAAATTTAAAAATCTCTAGTGTAACCATTGGAATTCCCTAGAGGAAAACAACATTTTGAGATTAGATATCACCATGCAAGAAGACAAGATTCACATTCTAGAAAAGGATGTTTAAGAAGTCAAGGCTAACTTAAAAAGGGTGATTGAGGTGAGCAAGATCACTAACCAAATAAATTCTAGGAGTATTGAAATGTTGCAAGAAAAAAATAAACTTTTCTTAAATCAAGGGAATGTTGGGGCCAACCCTAGAACCAGTAGCCAAAAGGCTTGAGAGGATGAAATTATAGAGTAGGATGTTGAGTTTGTTGAAAAATGCCTAGATTTTCTCCAAAAAAAGTGGGAAGTGACTATGTTGTTTAATTAAATCTATCTTTGGGGGGACTCATGTTGTTAGTGCTTGATTTGTTTGGTGTTGGTATTTTGTTAGCCTCTTAGTTGATGATACGGCTATCTCAATTATATTTGATCTTTTCATTGTTTTGCTATATTTTACTTATTTCCTAATTGTTTCTTGTTGTTTTTGTTTTATTAACTTGTAAAAGGTTCGAGGCCTTTTCAAAATCCTCAAAATTTCCTCTAATAAAAAAATTACCATTTTTAAGTAATTTTTTTTTATTTTGATACCAATTTTTAATTTATACTTGAATTGTCAACGTCAAGTAACATCCTCAATGACTACTTTAGTAACCATTTAAAGTTAACATAGATATCTTGAAATCATCTTTTCTTTCCAATAATAATATTCTTTCACATACACACTTTTGATATAGGCAAGTGTTAGCAAAAAATAACAAGAAAAGGCATATTGAGTTTTAAATAATATTATCACATTACAAAATCGAATAGTTCATTTTATAGCTACAAGATAAAAATAGAAAAAGTAATTCATTGAGTGAAAAAATATTTTTTATGCCTTGAGAAAAACCTTTTCTAAATATAGGTTGCAATATTACAGCTTAAAATATTTGAAGAAAGAAAAAAATTCACTAAGTGGATTTTAGGATTTTGAAGTCAAATGAAAAGTGTTTTTAAAATATTATTTGTTATTACAATTTTACAACTTAAAAGATACAAAAAAGAGCAACATACCCTTTCCCAAGGGTATATTTGTTGTTATAAAAGTTCTCTCCCAATTTATTCATAATACTTGGCATTTTCATTGATAGTCCAATTAAGGACTAGCTTGCATCATCTTAGGTGTGAAATTGGCAGATGGAAAATACCTGAGTGGAAAATGAGAGCATGTCTATTTTTCAAATAAGGTGTGGTGGAGATGGAATGACACTACATCATGGAGTTATCAATGTACAATGATATATATATATATATATATATCAATTACAAAGACACCTCAAGAGGAGACAATCTAAATACCTTGTTTGATGAGGCAAGGTTGGACAAAGTTGCAAAAAAATTAATCAAGATCTGCTGCAAAAGATATGACATCAAGATGAGTTTCCACATCTTGTATTAGTAATTGATTATCCCTAGTAATGTGAAATTCATCAAGATATAACATAATGAACAATACCTTGTCGTAATTCTTAATGTATAAATTTGGATCATTGGGTAAGTGCACCAAGATGATTCCCAAAAAGGGGATTTAAGTGGACAACTTTTTTCTGAAATCGGGAAATACTAACCTTGGATGTGAAATTGAGGATAGTTACACTCAAAATTTTGAGATAGAACAAAAATAAGGATCGAAGTGCTCCAAGTCTACTTTCTAAACTACTAATTTATTTTTTAAATGGTTGATATTAAGGGGTTCAAAAGAGGGACGTACACAAATTGGTGTTGTTTTTGTCAGAAAAACATAACATAGCAACTCTTGTATGACCCTCGTACGGTGAAATTTTTTTTAGTATTTTTAAAATCTCAGCAATCAGAAGTTAGCTAATAGTATGTAGTTGATGCACGATTTTTCTGATAATTTTTTAATGAATATTTGATTTTTTACTAATTTTTCGAAGTGGACATTTCCTGAAAAATAGAATTTTGGCCGTGCTACCCCTACAAATTTTGGAAACTAATTGAATTTTTTATTTTTTTATTTTTTTATTTTTTAGAATGGAGTCTAGTTTATAAAAATGTAATTTATTTGAAAATTTGATGAACGGTTAATTTATAACGAAAAAAATACCAAGCACTACTTTTTGGCAAAAAAAAGACATACAAATAAAATAAATTATGGATGAAAGGCTTAACATTTTCAGAAAGTAAAAAAAATTACATTGTTGGATAGCTAAGAGAGAACCCAACATTACCCATGTGTTCGATTTTTTCGATATTGAACCACGTGCAATCCTGACGGTGAGCATGAACTCGATTATGTGAAAAATGGTAAATTTTTTAAAAACATGTCTCTAGTCGTTGGGAATGCCTTCCAAGCCTTTGGGTTGGTATTCCAAGGCAAATACCAAGCCTAAGGCTTGGGAATTCCCAAAGCAAGATATAATGCGAACGCGCTATAACGCGCTCGCGATATATTTCAGTTTTGACATGTATGTTTGTATGTCATGTATGCTCGTGTTCTGTCCTCCTTTATGTTAAATGCCAATATATTGAATGTATGTTGATATATTTGTATGTTTGTATGTACATGTATGCTTGTATGTCATGTATGCATTCTTGTATGTATTGACGTATGCCTGTATGTATCAATGCATATATATTGTATGTATGTATGTAAGATTGTATCTACACATGTATGTATGCTTGTATGGATGTAGGATTATATGTACATATGTATTATGCTTGTATGTATGTATTTACGTATGTATTTAAAGGGAGGGAGAATTTAGAGAGAGAGAGAGAGAGTTTGGAGAGATGGAGAGATGGAGAGGGGGTGGAAGTGAGAGATTAAGAGAGAGGGAGCGGGAGAGAAGGGGTTGGAGCGAGAGGGACTTAGCTAGGTAGGGTGGGAGGGATAGAGGGAGGGATGTTAGGGTTAGAAGGCAGATATATAACAAGTTAAATGCATATTTGAACAATAAAATAGAGTAATAAAACACACATAGAAGACAACACAGAGAATTTAACGTGGTTCACCCAATCTAGGCTACATCCACAAAACCGCAACCATCCAATGATTTATTATCTAGTGCAAAACCTATTACAATATTGAGAATAATGTCATGCTACAAATCTCCATCCCAACCTCTTATAAAAAGCTTTTAGAAGCTTCTAGAAATTAGGGTTTACAAAGTCGGCTTTTTTCTTTTTCGGTGACAAAATTAAAAAAAGGTGAAAAAAGAAATTTCTCAGGGGCTGCCACCCCCGCCCGGGGCCCAGCCCAGCCTCGGACCCCGACAAGGATACATGAAGAGTGTACAGTACTAAAAATGTACAGTATAGCATGATCAGTCACCACATACCAACAATCTCCCACTTAGAGACTAATCAGGCTCCATACCAACACAATCTCCCACTTGGAGATTGATCTTGGATGACACCGCTGCACTTACAGCTCCCACTGGAAATAAGCACCTGGGCCCTGTTGCTCTGTTATACTTGAATTCAACCTTGAAGGCCAATCGAAGTTGAAGAGGACCTCAACTTCTCCCTTGTCTGCCTTGGTAAACATATCTGCTGGATTGTCATCTGTATGTATCTTTTCCAGCTTTACTTGTCCATCCTCCAATACTGACTAAATGAAATGATTTCTCAGTTGTATGTGTTTGGTTTTATAGTGCAAGGTAGAGTTCTTGGCAAGATGTATAATACTCTGACTATCTGTAAACAAGTGATTTTCAGCTTGTGTTTTTTCCAACTCTTCTATGAAGACTTGTAGCCATATCATCTCCTTTGTTGCCTCTGTTGCAGCCACATATTTTGCCTCTGTGGTGGATAAAGCAATCACCTTTTGCAACTGAGAAATCCAACTCACTGTTGTCTCACCAACTGTAAATACATAACCTGTGGTACTCTGCCTGGTATCTATATCCCCTGCCAAATCTGAGTCAACATAGCCTTTTAAATCTGTATTAGAGCCCCCAAAACATAAACATATATTGGATGTACCTCTCAAGTACCTGAGAATCCATTTTATCGCATTCCAATGCTCAACTCTAGGATGACTCATATACCTGCTAACAACTCCTACAACATGTGCAATATTCGGTCTCATGCATACCATGGCGTACATTAAACTGCCTACAGCTGAAGCATATGGTACCTTGGACATTTTTTCTTCCTCCTCTTGTGTCTTTGGACACATATCCTTAGTCAATTTTACATGACTGGGCAAAGGTGTGCTGACATCTTTTGCATTCTCCATATGAAATCTCTGCAACACCTTTTCAACATAATCGGCCTGAGATAAAAAAAAAATCTTGTTTTTCCTATCTCTTGTAATCTTCATACCAAGGATTTGTTTTGCTGCCCCCAAATCCTTCATAGCAAATGATTTTGCTAACTGTTGTTTTAACTCCTTTATGTGATCCATGTTAGACCCCGCTACAAGGATATCATCAACATATAAACATAAAATAATGTAGCTATGTTCACCTAACATATTAAAATAAACACAATGGTCTGAATTACACCTGTTGTAGCCTTGCTCAATCATAAAACTATCAAATTTAAGATACCATTACCGAGGTGCTTGCTTCAAGCCATATAAACTTTTCTTCAATCTGCACACTAGTTTCTCCTTACCTTTGACCTCAAATCCTTGTGGTTGTTCCATATATATTTTCTCTTCCAAATCACCATGGAGAAAGGTAGTTTTAACATCAAGTTGTTCTAAATGCAAATCTTCAACAACCACAATACTTAAAACAGTACGAATAGAAGTCATTTTAACAACTGGAGAAAATATTTCATAAAAATCAATACCCTGTTTTTGTGCAAATTCTTTACAACTAATCTGGCTTTAAATCTTTTCTTACCTCCATCCTCCTCTTTCACCCTGTAAACCCATTTGTTTGGTAAAGCCTTTTTTCCTGTAGGCAACTTGCATAATTCCCAAGTCTGATTTTCCAACAAGGATTCCATTTCTTCTTCCATTCCATGCTCCCACTAAACCTTGGTATCCACCTACATAGCTTCATGATAACATTCTGATTCACCAGCATCAGTTAATAAAATAAAATACAAAGAGGGATAAAATATTTCTGGACGTCTACTTATCCTTGAAGATCGCCTAACATTCACTGGAGTTTGTGGTATTTCTTGTTGCTATTGTTGCGGAGCATGAGGAACCATTGGAACATTGTTGTTTGTAATATCATCCAACACTGCATAATCCTTTCCTGTCTTCTCATGCTGCTGCAATAGATCTTTGTACAACACTTTCTCATTGAATATGACATCCCTACTTCTCACAATTTTCTTATTTTCAAAATCCCAAAGCCTATAACCAAATTCATCAATGCCATATCCAACAAATATACATTTCTTTGATTTTGCATCAAGCTTGGTTCTATTTTCAGAATCTATATGTGCAAATGCTTCACAATCGAAGGTTTTCAGAAAAGAATAACTCACCTTCTTACCTATCCATGCTTCCTCTGGAATACCACAACCCAAAGGATTAGAGGGACCTCTATTAATTAAATAAATATTAGTGTTTACAGCCTCTGCCCACATGTTTAAAGGCAACCCAACATGCAATCTCATAGTTCGTGCACGCTCCATTATTGTTCTATTCATGCGCTCAGCCACTCCATTTTCCTATGGAGTCCTTGGAACCGTTTTCTACCTACGAATACCATTAGAGGAACAATAATCTTCAAACTCTTCGCTACAATACTCACCGCCATTATCAGATCTGAGACATTTCAACTTTTTACCTGTCTCATTCTCAACCAAGCTTCTCCATTTTTTAAAAGTTGTAAATACATCAGATTTCTGCCTAAGGAAATAAATCCATACCTTCCTAGTTGCATCATCAATGAATGTAACTTAATATTGAGAGACACCGAGAGAAGATACTTGAATTGGTCCCCATACATCCGTATGCACAAGCTCCAATTTCTCATCTTTCTTTGTTTCCCATCCTTGAGAAAACTAACTCTCTTTTGTTTTCCATAAACACAAATTTCACAGAAAACCATATTAACACATTTTAGACCTGGTAAAACATTCTTTGAATGAAGTAATTTCATACCTTTTGCACTCATATGCCCAAGTCTATTATGCCATAGTGTTGATTCAGAATGCATAGCAACTATTTAGTTTTCTGCCTGCTGAACTACAGCAATTGTTCCTGAACATTGATTTTTATCTGCAATAGCTAAAGTAGTAGGAACAATATGACTTGTACAAAGATATAAGGTTCCTACTTTCACACCTTTTTCTACCACTAAGGCACCTTTTGTAACCTTCCAATTTTTATCACTAAATGTAACAACACAACCTTCATCATCTAGTTGCCCTGAAGAAATTAAATTTCTTTTTAACTTTGGAACGTGCCTTACCTCATGTAGTATCCAATGATTCCCATTCTGCAACTTAATTTTGATTCTTCCCTTTCCAACAATCTGGCAAGGTTCATTATCTCGCGAATAAACCAGCCCAAAATCCCCTTGGACATAATCAAGAAAATAATTTCTATGGGGTGTAGCATGAAATGAAGCCCTTGAATCTAACACCTAAGAATCATCAATATTGTCAAGGGAAAGAATCAAAGCATCCTCATCAGATTTATTACTTACCACATTTGCCTCTATATTTCCTTCCTTTTTGTCTGCTTTATTTTTTCGAGACCAACAATCTTTCTTTAAATGACCTGGCTTACCACAGTACCAACAATCCCTCTTGTCTCTAGATTGGGACCTTTTGTCCCTTGATTTTCCTCATGACTTCCCACGACTTCCAAAATTGTTTCGTCTCTCCTTTGTTCTGCCCCTGCTTTCTGCATTCAAAACACTACCCGATGTGGATGTTCCACCTAAGCTTTCCCTACGAATTTCCTCGCTCAAAATAACACCAACAACATCATCAAAGTTCAATGTATTCGAACCAGAAACATAATTGCTAACGGCCATTACCAAGCTATTCCAGCTTTTAGGCAAAGAACAGAAAATCAAAAGAGCCCTAACTTCTTCATCAAAGTTTACTTTTACAGAAGTTAATTGACTGGCAACCGTATTAAACTCATTTAAGTGATCAGTAACTGACCCACCTTCTACCATTTTCATATTAAATAAATGCTTCATAAGAAATACCTTATTCAAAGCGGAAGGCTTTTTATATAACTGCTAGGGTTTCCATCAACTCTTGAGTTGTCTTTGTTGTTGTAATATTGAACGCCACCGATTGTGCCAGGCATAAACGAATACTGCCAAGTGCCTTTCTGTCCAAAATATCCCAATCCTCATCCGACATTGCTATGGGGTTCTTGGTTGTCCCTTCCAATGGCCGCCATAAATCCTTCTGATAGAGGTAGTCCTCCATCTCCATCTTCCATAATTGATAGTTCTGCCCATTGAACTTATCAACCTTCAACTTACCCTCGTCTGCCATTGCTCCCACTTAACAGTGAGACTCCCACTCAGCCGTGAGACTTTCCTGCAAACGATAATCGAAAACAACCCGCTCTGATACCACTTGTTAGGGTTAGAAGGTAGATATATAACAAGTTAAATGCAAATTTGAACAATAAAATAGAGTAATAAAACACACATAGAAGACAACATAGAGAATTTAACATGGTTCACCCAATCTGGGCTATATCCACAAAATCGCAGCCATCCAATGATTTATTATCCAGTGCAAAACCTATTACAATATTGTGAATAATTCCATGCTACAACTCTCCATCCCAGCCACTTCTAACAAGCTTTTAGAAGCTTCAAAAAAATAGGGTTTACAAAGTCGGCTTCTTTTTTTTTCAGTGAAACGAAAAAAAAAGGATACATGAAGAGTGTACAGTACTAAAAATATATAGTATAGCATGATCAGTCGCCACATACCAACAGGGGATGGAGGGAGGGGGGGTGGGACAGAGACAATTGAGAAAGACAGAGAGACAGAGGGGGGGGAGAGAGAGAGAGAGAGAGAAAAAGAGAGTTATGTAGGTAGGGTGCCAAAGGGAGAGACTTGAGAGTGTGAGGGGGGTGAGAGGGAGAGACTTGAGAGATAGGTAGTGAGAGGGAATGTGAAAGAGAGGGATTGTGAGAGAGAGAGGGAGTGGGAGAGAGAGGGAGTGTGAGTGAGTGACCTAAGAGAGGGAGAGAGTGTGGGAGGGAGTGACCTGATAGAGGTAGAGAAAGAGGGGGGTGGATTGAGAGGGACTTATCTAGGTAGGGTGGAAGGGATAGATAGAGAGAGGGGAGAGAGACAAAGAGAGAGTTACCTAGGTAGGTTGCCAAAGGGAGAGACCTGAGAGAGAGGGGGGGCTAGGAGGGAGAGACATGAGAGAGAGGGAGTGGGAGAGAGTGGGATAGAGTGGGAGGGACATAGAGAGAGATGGATAGAGGGAGCGAGAGAGGGTGGTAGGGATTGATTCAACGAGAGGTATGTAGAAAGAGGGAGACAATAGATAGAGACAATTAGAGAGGGTAGGAGGGAGGGAGGGAGAGAGAGGTGATAAGTATAGATAGAGAGAAAGTGATAGGGGTTGAGGGTATAGGGTTGAGAGATTAGGGTGGAGGACATATAGGGTTGATGGTTTCTAGGGTATTAGGGTTTAAGGTTTGAGGGTTGAGGGAATAGGCTCGATGGTAGAGGGTATTTGGTTGAGGGTATAGGGTAGAAGGTTTAAGGTTTAAGGGTTTAGGGTTGAAGGGTTTGGGGGTAAGGGTTTAGGGTTAAGGGTTTACTTAGTTGAGGGTAGAGGGTTTAGGGTATAGGTTTGAGGGTATATGGTTGAAAGGATTAGATTCGAGGTCCAAATATAGCAATTAGAAATTAGAGAGTTTAGGGTTTAGGGTTTAAGGATTGAGGTTGAGAGTTAAGGGTTGAGAGTTGAAATTAAGAGGTTGAGGGTTTTAATGTATAGGAGGTAGAGGAGTAGTAGAATTATAGGAGTAGAGGGTAGAGGGTTTAAGGTTTTAGGGTTTAAGGGCTGACGGTTGAAGATTGAGGGTTTAAGTTTGAGGGTTGAGGGTATAGGGTCGAGGGATTAGGGTTGAGGGTCCAATATATAAGGTAGAGGTTATAAGGGTTGAGAGATTAAGGGTTGAGGGTTTAGGGATTAGGGTAGAGATTTTTCTTGGATTTAACGGTGTAAGGGTTGAGGGATTAGGGTTTAGGGTAGAGAGTATTGGGTTGAGGGTAGAGGGTAGAGTGTAGAGGTTTTTAGAGTTTAGGGTTTAAGGGTTGAGGGTTGAGGGTCAAGGGTTTAGGGTTGAGTGTTTAAGGGTTTACGGGTTGAGGGTTTAAGGGCCAAGAGGGTTGAGGGATTAGGGTAGAGAGTTTACTAAGTGGGTTTAAGGGTTGGGGGATTAGGGTTGAGGGTAGAGGGTAGAGGATTGACGGTAGAGGGTAGAGGGTTAGGGTTTAAGGGTATAGGGTTTAGGGTTTAGGGTTAAGGGATTAAGAGGTTATAGAGTAGAGGGTATAGGGGTTGAGAGATTAGGGTTTAAGGGTTGAGGTTTTAGGGTTTAGGGTTAAGGGTTTACTTGGTTGAGGGTAGAGGGTTTAGGGTATAGGGTATAGGTTTGAGGGTATATGGTTGAAGGATTAGGTTCAGGGTCCAATGTAAGGGGTAGAGGGTATAGGGGTGGAGGGTTTAGGGTTTAAGGATTGAGGGTTGAGGGATTAAGGGTTGAGGGTTGAGAATTGAGGGTTGAAGATTTAATGTATAGGGTATAGAGTATAGGGTATATGGTTGAGGGTTTAAGGTTCAAGAGGATTGAGGGATTAGGTTAGAGAGTTTACTAAGTGGGTTTAAGGTTTGGGGGATTAGGGTTGAGAGTAGAGGTTAGAGGATTGACGATAGAGGGTAGAGGGTAGAGGGTTAGGGTTTAAGGGTTTAGGGTTGAGGGTTGAGGGTTGAGGATTAAGAGGTTATAGAGTAGAGGGTATAGGGGTTGAGGGATTAGGGTTTAAGGGTTGATGGTTGAGGGTTGAGGGATTAAGAGGATATAGGGGTTGAGGGATTAGGGTTTAAGGGTTGAGGGTTGAGGGTTGAGGGATTAAGAGGGTATAGGGGTTGAGGGATTCGGGTTGAAGGGTTTAGAGTTAAGGGTTTACTTGGTTGAGGGTTGAGGGTTGAGGGTTTAGGGTATAGATTTGAGGGTATATGGTTGAAGGATTAGGTTTAGGGTCCAATGTAAGGGGTAGAGGGTATAGGGGTAGAGTGTTTAGGGTTTAAGGATTGAGGGTTGAGGGTTGAGGGATTAAGGTTTGAGGGTTGAGAATTGAGGGTTGAGGGTTTAATGTATAGGGTATAGGGTAGAGGGTAGAGGGTAGAGGGTAGAGGGTTTAAGGGTTTAGGGTTTAAGGGTTGAGGGTTGAAGATTGAGGGTTTAAGGTTGAGGGTTGAGGGTCGAGGGTATAGGGTTGAGGGTTGAGAGATTAGGGTTGAGGGTCCAATATATAGGGTAGAGGTTATAAGGGTTGAGAGATTAAGGGTTGAGGGTTTAGGGATTAGGGTAGAGATTTTTCTTGGATTTAAAGGTGTAAGGGTTGAGGGATTAGGGTTGATGGATTAGGGTTTAGGGTAGAGAGTATTGGGTTGAGGGTAGAGGGTAGAGGGTAAAGAGTTTTAGAGTTTAGGGTTTAAGGGTTTAAGGGTTGAGGTTAACCCTATACCCTCTATCTCTCTCAGTTCGTCTCTCCCTCCCTCTATATCTCCATCTCTCCCACTATCTATTTCTCCCACTCTCCCCTTCTCCCACTCTCCCCTTCTCCCACTCTCTCCCATTCTCTCTTTCTCCCACTCTCCCCCTCTCTCCCTCCCTCTCTATCTTCATATCTCCCACTCCCTCTCCCTCCCTCTCTCCATCTTTCTCTCCCACTCCCTCTCCCTCCCACTCTCCCTCTCTCCCTCTCCCTTCCTCCCTCCCTCCCTCTCTCTCTCTTTCTCTCACACTATCTCTTTCTCTCCCACTCT
>CM021110.1:191038942-191185150 GCA_007115665.2 Sequoiadendron giganteum | reverse complement strand
TCTCTCTCCTCCCTCTTTCTACGCCACTCTCTCTTTCTCTCCCTCTCTCCCTCTCTCTCCCCCTCTCCCTCTCTCTCTCTCTCTCAAACACACACACACACACTCAACATATGGAAAGCAAATATGAGGTGGGACAAAAACTAGTAGAGTTCGGGAAGTATAAAATAGTGGCATATGCTACAAAAGATGGGTCTCAAGAAAAAAGGTGTGATTTGGTTATTGAGAAGATTCCAATGTACCAGTTTATGTGCATGTTTCGTGACAATATATTTTTTGAGTATGCAATGCATACCCATAGATCCCGATGGTTGGACACACAATTCAAGCTATGCAAGGACACCTTTCTAGTTGGAAGCATAGTATCAGTGGTTGACTTTGCGAAGAACTACACTCTACAACCACAACATGAGGTGCAGTCATAGTATTACAACTCCACATAGGTTTCAATATTTGTGCTCATAGCATTCATTCATGCATTTGATAGTACAGATGACCAAAGGAAGGTATTGAGGGAGTACCACTTTTACATTGGTGATGATCCCACACATTCTCTAGAGTTCGTGCAAGTTTGCTTCCAAATGTTCTACAGTGGTTTGGCTTAGAGGGGCATGATATGCAACCGACATATAATATGGTCTGATAATTGTGCAACACAGTTCAAGAACTCGTGCATGTTCTACTGGTTGTGCAAGATGCATGTAATTATAGGTGTTCCACATATGTAGAACTTTTGTGAGGCTGGACATGGAAAGGGGGATCATGATGGTGCAGGAGCATGTGTGAAAAGAGCATTAGCACGAGAAGAATTAAATTATAAAGACAGTGCAAAGTTGACAGATGCAAAATCAATCGTCGAGTAGTGTAATGCTTCGATGGGTCCAGGTAATGAAGGCACGTCTTCAGTTCATAGATTTTTTTGGTTGATGGATGATACTAAAATTGCACCATATGAGGATTGTTGTACACTAACAGGATCGAGTGAGGTACACTCTTTCCTTAGCTCAAATGCAGGTTCATGGAGTATCGATACACGAAAGATGGCATGCTTTTGTTCTTCATGTACAATCCAAGCCTGGAATGATTGTGAGTTAGGGGAGTGGGTTGACATATGGTTGAAAAGTTATCTTAGCCCACTTCACACGTATCACCCTTCGACGGCATTGGAACTGGCACAGATGGAATCATTGGTCGACTTTAACCACCTATCAGATCTAGTTCAACCAGGTGATATATCTACTTGCTTAGTTGTTGAAATTCCATATCATTATCTTACTTTGTACTGTATTCGTAATGTTGACAAATTTCAAGATATTTTCTACACATATCAATGCAGGGCATATTTATGCAGTTATTGCAGATGAAGACAATGAAGAGGGAACAAACTATTACTTGTGTCATTGTGTTGAGGCCAAAAATAAATTGGAGGCCCCAGTTATAGATGGAGAAAACATCAAAAACCCTACAGGCTCAGTTGTGGTTACTTGAACATGGCTTAGAAGGTACCCACATTCGAGTGTTAAACATTGGCTATTTTAGGACTTTGACACGCATCGTAAGATTCTTCATTACTCGAACCTTGTCGTGGCATCCAATGTTTGTTTGACCAAATATGGGGGTAGACCTTTGAAGAAGACCTTGTGGAAGGTCAGTGAGTCTAACCATGAGGCAATACTTGACACAATAAAGAGTAGAGTAGACCCGGATGGTTCGTTGGATTAATTTGTAAGTATATGCACATTGGTTCTTATTAATTTATACTTGTATGCACATTAATTTTTTTGATGCCAATTCTATCATCTTCTTTTACTTTGTGTATTTGTAAGTAACATACTAAACAGTGATTGGTGTCCCCTTGCAAAAAATGCAGATATATGAGCCATCCAAGAGAATGTTAGCCAGAAAAGCAATGCAACATCCTTATTTTGATGATCTTGACAAATCTCAATCACGATTTTAAGCCATTAGAAAAGTGTGTGCAAAGCTTGGTGGGGGACTTTCAAGTTATTCATTTGAAGTTAACCTTATCATGAGCAGTTATGATGTAGACATTATAAGAGCATCTGAAATTTCAAATTACTCTATTCATGAGAGGTGTTGTGTGCAATAGGTATGTTGGAATTCCCAGTGAAGATGTATGACTGGGAGTGACTAAGGTGTGAGACCTGCATGCCTATCTATAAGTGCCTTCCATCTATTTTTATTTCATTTCCATTTTGGATGCTCTTTCTTTTTCTCTTTTACTTTGCGTATTTGAAAGTAAACTACTAAAAATTGATTGATCTCTCGTTGCAGAGAATGTTGATTTATGAGCCATGAAAGAGAATCTCAGCCAAAAAAGAAACACAACATCCTTATTTTGATGATCTTGACAAATCTCAATTTTGATTTCAAGCCATTATAAAAGAGCGTGTGAAGCGTAGCGAGGGAATCTAAAGTTAACCTCATAATGAGCACCTATGATGTAGACATTTAAAGAGAATCTCGAATGTATGAGTGACATTGTAAAAGATATGTGAGAACGAAGTACCTAAGGCATTGTAATGAGATTTACTCAAATATTATAATTTTGGAGTTCATGTTTGGTGTAGTAGCACCTTGTTCTATAAATGCCTTCAATAGGAAAATTTGCAAAAATTGAATTTTGAAATGTAAACAATGTGAAAAAGGTCATATGTAATGTATTCAAATTCTCAAAGAGGTCATTAGGTGATTAGAGAAGTGATATAAAGCGTGTAAGGTCGAATTAGGATGTTTTAGGTGTGTGTGTTTATTTGTGTAGGGGAATTCAAGAAACAAAGGAACATACCTTTAAACATTCAAGAACCCCCTTAACTTGTTGAGGCAGCAATTATCATGTATCCAAACCCTCAAATCCATAATTCGTCTCAGGACAAACTCACTCCACCATGCCAAACCAAAACCCTTATTTTATGCTAGTATAAGGAGGGTTTATTGAAAGGAATGGTTCCACACCTTACCAAAACATTCCACCACCTCAGACCTTCTTAAAATCATCTACACAAACTCAAAATCCAATCACCCAACCTCTACATGCAATATTTTATCAAACCCTAAGGTGAAACCTCATTTTTCATTCCCTTTTCCATCAAAATCTACAGGGACAGCAACACAAACCCCATAAAAATTATTCCATTTCACTTAGAAATTTCTCATCTAATCCAATAGGATCATGTTGGGCCCCTCTAGAAAAACCTCTCTTGCTATTGGCTATCTTGGAGTGGTTTTCCTGTGGCGGCGGATTTTCACTTGATGGAAAAAATGTCAAATTCAAGTTGTGCAAAGTTGCAAAGTGGTGCAACTTTCGCTCTGCAACTCGTGTGACCAAACTAATTGCTCCAAGACATCTGAATAGGTATGTTTTTCACTAAGCATGGTCCTCTTTTGCACTAAAACACGTGGAATCGCTTTGAACTATGTTCCACTGGATCGATCCCTTAAGGGTCCAAAGTGCAAAATGGCTGCAAACTTCAGCATGCTATTACTCAGATACTATGATTCTTAGAAACTTCTCATCTGATCCTACAAAATTTTGTTCAACCCCTCTACAAAAACCTCTCTCGGTTTTGGCTATCTCAGAGTGGTTTTTCCGTGCCGACGAATTTTCACTTGATGGAAAAAAACATCAAATGCAAGCAGTGCAAAACTGCAAAGTGGTGCAACTTTTGTTTTGCAACTTGTGTGACCAATAGGACTGTTCCAACATGTTCGAATAGGTATTTTTACGCTATGCATGGTCCTCTTTTGCACCGAAATACGTGGAATCGCTCTGAGCTACGTTCCACCGGATTGATCCCTTAAGGGTGCAAAGTGCAAAATGGCTGCAAACTTCATCATGCTATTACTCGGATACCGTGATCCTTAAAAAAAAAAAAATTGATCCTACAAGATTGTGTTAGGACCCTCTACTAAAACCTCTCTCGGTTTCGACTATCTTGGAGTGTTTTCCCCATGGCGGCGGATTTTCACTTGATGGAAAAAGTGTCAAATTCAAGTTGTGCAAAATTGCAAAGTGGTGCAACTTTCACTTTGCAACTCGTGTGACCAAGTGGACTGTTCCAACGCATCTGAATAGGTATTTTTACGCTAGGCATGGTCCTCTTTTGCACCAAAACACGCGGAATCACTTTGAGCTATGTTTCACTAGATCGATCCCTTAAGGGTCCAAAGTGCAAAATGGCTGCAAACTTCAACATGCTATTACTCAAATACCGTGATGCTTAGACACTTTTCATCTGATCCTACAGGATCGTGTTGGGCCCCTCTACAAAAACCTCTCTCGGTTTCAACTATCTTAGAGTGGTTTTCCCGTGGCGGCGGATTTTCACTTGATGGAAAAAGATTCAAATTCAAGTTGTGCAAAGTTGCAAAGTGGTGCAACTTTCGCTCTGCAACTCGTGTGACCAAACTAACTGCTCCAAGACATCTGAATAGGTATTTTTTTCGCTAGGCATGGTCCTCTTTCGCACCGAAACACGCAAAATCGCTCCGAGCTATGTTCCACCGGATCGATCCCTTAAGGGTCCAAAGTGCAAAATGGCTGAAAACTTCAGCATGCTATTACTCAGATACCGTGATTGTTAGAAACTTCTCGTCTGATCCTACAAAATTGCGTTGGACCCCTTTACAAAAACCTCTCTTGGTTTTGGCTATCTCAGAGTGGTTTTCCCGTGGCGGAGAATTTTTCACTTGATGGAAAAAGTGTCAAATTCAAGTTGTGCAAAGTTGCAAAGTGGTGCAACTTTCGCTCTACAACTCGTGTGACCAAACTAACTACTCCAACGCATTCAAATAGGTATGTTTATGCTAGGAATGGTCTTGTTTCACACCGAAACACGCAAAATCGCTCCGAGCTACGTTCCACTGAATCGATCCCTAAAGGGTCCAAAGTGCAAAATGGTTGCAAACTTCATCATACTATTACTCGGATACCGTGATGCTTAGAAACTTCTCATCTAATCCTACAGGATTGCGTTGGGCCCCTCTACAAAAACCTCTCTCTGTTTCGGCTATTTTGGAGTGGTTTTCCCGTGGCAGTGGATTTTTACTTGATAGAAAAAACGTCAAATGCAAGCAGTGCAAAGTTACAAAGTGGTGCGAATTTCGCTCTGCAACTCGTGTGACCAAGCGGACTATTCCAACACGTCTGAATAGGTATGTTTACGCTAGGCATGGTCCTCTTTCACACTGAAACACGTGGAATCGCTCCGAACTACGTTCCACTGAATCGATCCCTTAAGGGTCCAAAGTGCAAAATGGCTACAAACTTCAACATGTTATTACTCAGATACCGTGATGCTTAGAAACTTCTCATCTAATCCTACAAGATCACGTTGGGCCCCTCTACAAAATCCTCTCTTAGTTTTGGCTATCTCGGAGTGGTTTTCTCGTGGCGATGGAGTTTTCTTGTGGCGATGGATTTTCACTTGATGGAAAAAGTGTCAAATTCAAGTTGTGCAAAGTTGCAAAGTGGTGCAACTTTCGTTTTGCAATTCGTGTGATCAAACTAACTACTCCAACGCGTCCCAATAGGTAGGTTTACGCTAGGCATGGTCCTCTTTCACACCCAAACACATGGAATTGATCTGACTTGCATTCAACCAACTTGATCCCTTATGATGGCATGCAAAACACTAGAAAAGATAAACATACAAATGACGGTTGAGAAGTTCGAGTATTTCACACAAAAAATGTATGATCATTGGTGCGGAGCACCTTGTTCCTCCATTTGATGAAGAAGGTCTAGTTCAGTGGTTTTAGTGATTATCTGATGGTGAATAGGTTGGTCAATAGGTTGTTGTGGGTATTTTGAGCATGCTTTGTCTTGAATAAGGCCAATTAAGACCATTAGGTATGTTTTAGGGTGACTTTTGGTTCTAGTGATAAAAAATGTGAAAATTTCAATCTTGCACTAGAAGTTGTCTTTGTAGCCTTTGAGGGAAAATTTGTGAATTTGTATATGATTGTGAAAGAATGGAGTTTTGTCTATGTAATAAGGCTATTTGTATGCCATTTGTGTGGGTTTAGAGGTCATTAGATGTACTCATTAGGTTGGAAGAGTCTAAAGTTGCAAATTTGTAAGTTGCTTAAAACAACAAATTTGAAATGCAACAATTACTTGTTTTGAAAGTTGGTTTTTAGTTAGTTGAGGGTGTGGATCAGTTAGAGAAGGGTGTAAAACACTATGTAAAGCCTTGAGAGGCTCGAATGGAGGTTGTTGATGAACTTTTGGAGAAGATCTAATAAGAATTATTCACACTGTTCTCTGTTTTTAGATTTTTGATACAAACTTGTTGATCCTGTACTTGGTACGACCTCCAGCTTTTAGATAAAGAACATATTGGAATCTTTTTATGAATCATTTCATGGAATGCCAATTGTAAACGTGTTTTTTTATTTTAGATAAATTTGTTTAGCATCATTCAATTAATATTCAAGACAAATCATGAAGGACAACAATGATCAATGCTAGGGCTAACCAATTAATAATTATACACATGAATAATTCAAGTATGTACATGTCAATAAGGGAAGCACAAGTACTCAAAAACACGTAAGCCTCAAAAAGTATACACATGAATACATAGTGTACACAAATTAATACAAAGTATATGCACAAATACAAGGTATACGCATGAAAACACGTAAGCCACAAAGTATACATTTGAACGCACGTAAGTCACAAAGTATACACGTAAGTTGTAAAGTATACACTTGAATACATGTAACTCATATCTATTGAACCATCAATTTAGAATGCAAATATGGACAGGCATCGATAAAAGATATTTGTATTAACCAAATAGCCATGTAGGCATACATCAATATATGTCGGTATAAGTATGAAATATATGTACAAAATAGCCATATAGGCTTACGAGAATCCCATATAGGCATACAATGTCAAATATGTCCAATAAAAATATGTACAAAACTGCCATGTAGGCATACAACAAAGGGCTCTGGAATCAAAAGTCATTGCTCTCCATGCCTTGGAAATAATTTTTTTCCCTTTCCTTTCGATCAGATGGCGATAGGTCCGTCATTCGTTTTTGTTGCGCTCGAGGAGTGCTCCTACTACTCCTCCTATTGTTTAGTTCATGGTGAAGTTTTAACTGTTACAATAAGAAGTAAAGACATGAATATATAGAAATTACATTATAAAAAATGATATATTTGACAAAATAATCACTTACCGCCATCTCATGATCTCTCTCCACGAGCAAAATATTCTCACACCCATGCTCAGGCATGCTCAAGCTCTGTATAAACCATACAAATAGAAATTAAACTACGTGAATCAATAATGGTTTGATTTTTCACTAACTAACATTTATAACAACAAATGTAAATTGAAATTTACTAATTTGCCTCATACCTCTCCTGTCAGAGCCATCGAGGATTGTATAGCAGATGACATACTAATATCCATTTCCCTCATCACATTCGTAGGTGTTTCAGCTTGCATCATCTGAAAATAAAACAAGAAATTATTCAACATAATCAACGATGTGCATATAAACTACACAAATCTATTAAGTAGTTGATTCATTAGTTAAACTCTTTATTCTATTACCTTCGTGTAGGTTTGAGTAAATCCACCGCCACTGGGAAGTGTTCCATGAAAACCTCCATTATTAGTCTGTTCAACATCCAAAATTGCATATTAAATTACCATTCATAAAACAATGCTATTAACATGCAATAAATTTATAATCGTTTACTAGTTACATACCCCAGCGATAGGTGTACTGCAAAAATAAGTTGGTGGGGGGCCGATGTATCCAATCTCAACACTATGACCCTGCAATTTTATTAAAATCATAAAACATTTTTAGTTAATCTTGCATTTCAAAATCAAAATTTAATAAATTAAATTCAATGAACATGCACTAACTTTTACCTGACTATTAATGCCATATGCCTCATGCAAAATGTCAGCTGCCCTCTCCATCTCCATAGCTGTAGACAGATCCTGCATACCAGTCTCCTGAGTGTCGGTGGGGTCATATGAACAAGTAGCCCCACAAGATTGACACACATGTGTTCAACGATCACCACTTGAAGACTCCCCTAGATGGCGTTGTAGAATAGGGCTAGTATGATGGATGACACTTTGGGTCAAAGTGTTGATCGCCTGCAGTGTCTCTACGTCAGCACTTTCCTTTGCGACGGAAGGCATAACAACGTGCTTATGAGGTGGCCTAGCGAGAGCTCGTCTACCTTGTCGCGTAGGATCTGGTTGTGCACTGAGTCTATCCTGAGTTGACCCCCCATCTCTCCCTTGGAAATCCCTCATATCAAAATAATTTGGGATTTTGTTCAATATGAACTCACTGTATAGTTTCCTAAAGAAATATTGCAGGACCTCGCAATTGTTGCACGATGGGTAATCGAAGACCATGTACCACCTATCATAAAATTGGTCCCTAATCTTTTGGTGGTGGCACCAATGGATAGGAAACCTCTTCGCATTGAGGGTGATATTTTGATTTGTGCGTGGGTCGGTGAATAATGAGCACAAATCACCTTTTGTAATTTTTAAATCCTTTACATCTTTTTATGATAGTTCATTTGCATAATAATCCCTAGCCGCCTGCCTCCTATCTTGCCATCAAGTTATTTGTTTGCTAATTGAATCTACATTTTTTAACATATCTTTCAATGAATTTGCTAGGGTCATTCTTTTTGCAGTTGAACCATTTGGATCACTCAACCTACTGATCAAATCCTCAATTTTTTTTTTGTTGTTCTCAATTTCACTCATTAAATTTTGTTGAGTGCCAGGAGGGGGTTGAGTGATTGGCGGAGGAGGTTTTTGTTGTGGTTGATTTTGATCTTGAGGATTTGGTTGGTCTTCCTGTTGAGGATCTTGAGGGTTTGCAGGTTGATTTGCATCTCCTAAAAATTCAAACAAATATATATCAAATTTAACCTAAAACTAACTAATTCAAAGAAAAAACCACAAAATCCTTACCTCTCACATCTCCTCGTTGTCGTGGCGCCATCGTTGTGAAGAAATAGAAATTGTTGGTGAAAAAATTTTGTTGAATTGCTCCTCCTAGAACGCGAGCACATAAGTATGGGGATTTTGGTCGCGGCTACAAGAAAAAAACAGTCGTAATAACAATGATAGGTTTTCACTTTTTTTTTTGCTTTTAACAAGCAATAACGTGAGCACATTATAATGCGTTTGCGTTATTGGTTTGTTGTTGCCGAGCCTCAGGCTCAGCACAATGAACCGATAACGCGAGCGCGTTATAATGTGCACACGTTATAACGCGCTCGCATTATTGCTTTTCAAAAGTTTTTTGAAAGGTGTCCACGAAATTGCTACCCATTTCCATGCACCCACCCCAATATTAGATTTTTGAAATCCCCTTTGAAGAAAGTACTTATCAATTTTTGAGTACCAAGTTTGTGGGGCTTGTTTCAAACCTTATAGTGCCCTTTTAAGTAACACATCATGTGTTCCTTTCATTTTTCAATAAAACCAAGAGATTGTGTGACATATACCTCTATCAATTCTCCATTTAGGAATGCACTTTTGACATCCATTTGGTCAATTCCCCAACTATGATGGGAAGTAAGTGTTATCAACATTCTAATTGTGATCATCTTTGAAACTAAAGAAAAGGTTTCCTCATAATCAACACCTTTAATTTGTTTATGGCCTTTGGCTACAAATCTTGATTTGTTATTTTCAATTGAACAATCAAATTTAAACTTAATTTTGAATATACTCATCTACAATCAATGGATTTCTTACCAATAGGTAAAGGAACCAACTCCCATGTTTGGTTTTGATGAATTGAATTTATCTCTAATGCATAACACTTTTCCATTTTCAACCCTTATTGCTTCATCAAAAGTGCTTGGTTCATGAGCACTTAGAACACTTGACATTAATGCATAATCGACCTCATAGTCTTGCAATTGGTAGGTGTTCTCCTAATTCATTTTGATCTCCTTAGAGGAACATTAGATTATGGAGTGGAAATTGTTCTTGAATTGGCTTCATCAATTTCTTCTCTTTCTTCTATAGATTCAATAGGATTTTCTAATTCTAGTTCAACATTTTTGAGTGATTATGATGATGTGCCACTATCGTCTTTCTCTTCTAACAAATCAACATGGTGAATACTTGGAAGGTGACACTCTTCTTCAAACTTGTCATCTCTAGGGATATGAAGTTTATGTCTAAGGATCATACAACTAATAAGCTTTACTAGAGTCATCATAACCAACAAGGATGCATTTTTTATTCTTATCATCAAAAGTTCTCTTCTTTTAGAATATGTCTATAGGCAATGCTCTCAAAAATTCTCAAATGTATTTGTGTCCTTCCTAACCATGCTTCTTCTAGAGAGATTCCTTCTAAGCTATTAGTCAAAATCTGATTGATCAAATGAGTTGTATGAATTTCTTCTCCCCATAATTTTTCATCAAGATTAAAAGCCTTGAGCATGAATTAGCTTTCTCTTAAAGTGTTATATTCATTTTTTTAGCTACTTCATTTTGTTGTGGAGTATATGGAGATGAGAATTGCCTCTTAATTCCTTTTTGTTTACAAAAAATGACAATTTCATCTGAAGTATACTCCCCCACATTATTTGATCTTAGAATTTTATATTTTTTATCACTTTCATTCTCAACTTGATGTACAATCTCTTTGAAAACATCAAATACTTCAAATTTGTTCTTCAAAAAATAAACCCAGATTTTTCAAGTGAATTCATTAATGAATGTCATTAAATTCAAGATTTTCCTACATAAATCGTCTTCATAGGTCCACAACAATCAAAATGAACTAACTCCAACTTCTTGGAGGCTCTCTAGCCTTTTCCAAAAAAATAAAATTCTTTATGTTGTTTCCCAATGACACAAGCTTTGCAAAAACACTTCTCTATAGTGATGGGTGGAAGACCATATACTATATTTTGATTAAACGTTTACTTTAGTGATTCAAGGTTAACATGGCCAAATGTTTTGTAATTCCCTAAGCCGATACACCTAGAACAAATCTTGATAGAACAACCTTTTTAAAACAAACACAATATATGACAACAACATGTCACACTCGCACAACATGCACACAAGTGTCATGTTAACACATTGGCACAAGGGCACTATCCATACAAAAGACCTCATCATTGCTACAAGAAAGGTGGCACCAATGGAAGGTCCATCAATTATGGGATGATGTCACCATGATGAATTTACGAGAGGGGAGATAATACCTTAACAATGATCAAGTACTGACCCACAATTGTGTTCTCTCGCAACACAACACAAGGGTAGGATAAGGGAATCATCAACCTCTAATCCATGCCCAATAAATGTTTAGGAACTCTAACCACACCTATAGAAACCCACATAGATGGTGCAACAGCTAGGCATTACCACACCTTCACTAGATGACACAACTATTGATTTATGAAAGGAGTAGGATGAGGGCACATTCACCTCCAATCCACTCAACCAAAACCTTAGACAACATATAAACACAAGATAACCTTCACAAGAGGTTGCCTAAATAGGATGTACAACCACTCGAACAACTGGAATGACAAAATAGGGCACCAAAAGACATTAGTCCCTAGAGAGGACAATAGCACCCACAAAGGACACTAACATGAGTGCTCAAGTGTCTAGGTTTAGCACTGAAGTCCCACTCTAATATTGGAGTCCTATTTTGGCACTGGAGTCCCTGCTAAGCACTATAGTCCTTCACAAGCACTGTAGTCTTGTTCTAGCGTTGGAGTCCTAGCCAATGAGAAAACCCAAGCTAGGGTTTGGTACCTAGGACATTCCAAACACTTAGGAACTACAAGAAACCAACCTTGACAAGAAACAATCTCCAAAATTAAAAAAATGATCAGGGAACCAAGAAGATCCTAGACACCCGATCTCGCCTCAGATAAGCCCACAAAGGAGAACACTCTCGAGGGATAGGGACACCATAAGGGACTCCCACACAAGGCCAAAGGCACTAGGGGTTAAGGGGAAAGGTGTTCCACACTTCCTGACCCTATCAAGACTACTCACAAAACCCTAAACGAGCCCTCAATGAGGTAGTTCTCAACGACACACTACACAAATAAAAGAGAGCTGAGGCTCCAAAATAAACATGTTTTCTAACTTAAGATTAATTTTATACCCAAATCCAAATGTTCACTAAGGTCATTTATCCACATTGCAATAATACTAGATGTGTAAGAAAATTTATAGTGTAGAATAAACAAAGAAAAACAAATAAGCACAAATTTAACATAGTATTTATGTGGAAAACCTAATAAAATTACACCAGTAAAAAACCATGGGCAAAGATCTTTCGTATTTTTATTTCTTAGTAAATTCGCAATTACAACAACCTTCAAAAGTTATAGAAAACATGACTTCAAAAGAGTATAAGAGATCTAAGTTGCAAAGTCCTTGTCGAACAAAGCTTTCCAAAAATAGAAAGTGTGCCTCATGCAACTACATGTCAAACATTTGCCAAAATTACCAAAAATAGGGAGTCCCAAAAAAAAATTGGCTTCATTGGAAATGCCTTCAGCCACACTGAGCGCACACCTAAAATAATAATAAAAGTGAATATTCATCACTACTAAAATAACAATAAAATTGACTTCATATTCCAACGAGAAGAACATACAAATTGACATTTGTGTTTGAATCCAACATTGAAACGCCTAAAAGTATGCATTATACTGATACAATCCACCCACTTAAGGAGGTCTAAAATTATATGACAATATGGAACATGACTCAAATGTTCTTCAAATTAAATTTTACGACATATCAATAATGAAACTAATTAAAGCAAACCTTTGCCAATTGATTCATGATCTTGGAGCTCTTCCCAAGATCCTTGAACACCAACAATGGTTTCCATGCCACCCAACCTCGTGGTACCCTTAGGTCCACTCCCATTGTGCTAGGAGATAGTTGTACGAACCACAAGAACATCACTCACGTAAAACAAGGAGAATGGCTCCCAAGCACACTAATCAATGCAAACAATGGCAAAGACACATGGCATCATGAAAAGCAACAACATTTTAACACATACATGGCACAAGCATGATCACATCAAATGCATAAAAGCCAATATAATGATCATCAAACATAATACACATATGCTCAAGGGAATACATCAAAAACTCAAAGAATAAAGGATAAACCATATCACAAAAACCATGATCTCATATCACACAGACATCCTCAGGGGCAATCAAGTCTCTTCCAATTCAACATGGTCGGAGACAAATCTCTCGTTGAACACAAAGTCCAATGACATCAAGGATGAGGAACCCACAGGATCTAGCGAAGGAGTGTAATTGCAATAGCTTGAAGAGATGGCTAAACAAAGTTGAGTGTAATCAACTCACCCCACAAGGAACCCAACTTGCAAACTTCCCAATGCTCTTTGAGCGGGCACACCTTCTATGCTCGTACCAAGCATGTACTAGTGCTCTAGCCATGCAATAGGAATCCTTATCTTAGTTAATTGTATTTCCCCAATGTCATTAGTTATCAATTATTAAGAAAACTCCCCAAGAAGATAACCTAGCCCCTTTGTGCCTCGACAAACGTTGGGAGCCACCCCTTTCCTACACCTTACACCTCAAGTTCTAAGCTCATCACACCAATAACCTATTTAGACATGGCACAAATTTCAATGCAAATTTTTGGTGGATAACAACATGGTCAACAATTTGTAAATCAAAAATAAATAAGGAGACTTTTTATCCCACGTCAAAATTCATCGAAAATCAATTAAAATTTTAAATTTAACAAAGGAAAAAACATACATTTTCCAAATCCACTGTTAAAGAATGCTTGAAATTTTAAATTTAAATTTCAAATTTCTAAAAATACCCTTTGGTTCTAAATAAAAAATAAATAAGGAAACTTCTTTTCCCTCATTAAAATTCATTCTAGATCATTCATAATTTCAAATTTTCTAAAAAAATCCCTCAAAAAAACTATAAAAATAATCAAATCCACCATTAAAGAAAAGCTTCAAAATTTAAATTTCTAGTTTCTAAAAATACCCTTTGGTTCTAAATATGCCCTATAACACTTTGGAGGTCAATTTCAAATTTCAATGATTTTGGAAATCTTTTCCCAAAGAAGACACAAAATGGAGTTTTTCAAAGTAAATTAAATTAGATTCAACTAAAACTACTCTATTTCTTTCAAATTTGAAACTAAAAGGGAAGTCCAATGCTCCCTTAAGGGTGAGCATGGCATCCAAGGAAAGAATCACACCCAAAAACAAGGAGAGGACAAAGATTTACTTCAAATTGAAACCACACAATACCAATGAGAACTTGCAAATTTTACCAATTTCGAGAGGTTGAGAAAACACACACCCAAGCAATCTTTTAGCAATCCCAATCGAATCCATCATCCAAGCTTTCACAATTTATTTGCTCAAAATCTCTCAAAATTCTTTTTTTCTCAAAGAGGGTTTTGGAGCAATTTTCTTCACAAAATGGATAATGAAATAAAAGACTTCCATTTCCTTTTTGAACCCTTTTTCCATTTCCTTTTTTCTAATTATTTATTTTTTTATTAATAATTTCTCAAATTTTCCATTTAACAAAATAAAGAATTTAACATTCATTCCTTTGCAATCATTTAATCAAGATGATTAAATCGAATATATACACATTCACAACCCAAGAAATTTCTAGTATTTAAATAATAACTTTTATTTTTATTTTTCCCCTTTTTTCCAAAACATAGAATTTATTTTGCTAAATGATAAAAGCAATCATTTCATCATTTCATTCCTTAATATTTTATTTACAAAAACGAACACATTAAACTATTAAATTAAACCAGGCAATTAATGGTAACTCACAACATAGACAAATTTAAGAATCACCTCTAATTCGGATCCGAGTTCACATAGGGCAAACACATGACACATACCATACTTGATTCAAGTACGACCAAAAAATAACAAAACGAGAGGCCCAGTGTGACATTTTTGAACTAACCACCATTGGAGAATAACTCAAACCTATGTAGTCAAGTGGAGAAATAACCATGTACCCATAACCACTCAATGCAACTAACAAGTGTACATGCTCAATATATAAATAGTTGAAGCATAGCATAAACACCAAACAAGATACATCATATAAAATAAATCAATACATTTATATATCATCAATTCAAGATAACGTTTAATCACATAATAAATATAATATGCATATCACTTAATTGAAGCATAATGATAAATCGGGCATTTAAGCATTACATAGGCATACATAACGCCAACAACTAACATCTCGAGGAACCACATCTCAAAACATGTGGGTGGTCCAAACACACCAAATAGAGTAAGAGCATAAGTCATAATCAAATCGGTGAAGTTGAACCATTGATAAACACCCAAAGCAACAAGCACAAGCATGACCTATGCATCCCCTAATGCATAGTTGAAAAACAATGCTGAGATCCAACACCTCAAGGTTGCAAACAGGAAGAGCATTACACCTTTCATGCCATAGAATTTCTTGAAGCAACACTTTACACTAAGGCTTGAGAGGAGTTTGTCCGCAAATAAAATAGGCCTCCTTTCATATATCCATCACATATTAATTTTCCCTCATTGTCAAACACCTCGCAAATTGCTTTTTTAAAAAATAACTTTCATATTTTTGGCAATGATTTGACTATTTGAGATGATAAAAATAAAATAAAAAAAAATCTTTAATCCTAGAACAAATAAAACATTATCAATACTTGTTTTACTTTGGGTTGGAACATCTAGAGGAGCCTTGCCAACTCCTTCAACATGTAATTGTTAATCATCTCCCAATGTAACAATGTCTCTTGATTGCTTTACTACATTTCTTAAGTTGTCTATATTACCAATCATGTGGCAAGTAGCACTTAAATCAATAATCTAACCATCATCATCTTGAATATATTTAGAAACATCTACTATAAATAGTCTATGACTTTCATCATCTTCAATATCTCCATCAACCACCATACTTCTTTGCTTAATTTTGTCCATGCCTTTCCTCTTTTTAAAACATTGCTCTTCAAAATGACTGAGATGATTGCAATAGTAGCAAACCCTTTCTTTTCTTTGTTCATCGCTATCCATAATAAAATGTATTTATCGTTGAGGCTTCTTGACCTTAAACTTAGAGGCAAAAACATTTGTTAATTCAACTTCATTATCTTTATTAAACATTTCCTCATGTTGTAATAGTAGACCCTCTAGATCATTGAATTTTAGGGTTATCAATTTTCCACTCAATGTAAGAGTAGTTCTGAAATTTTCAAATAATTTTGGCAAAACTATTAAGAGTTATGGAGATAATCTCTTTATCAGCTATAGTCTCATCTGCATCAGATGATTTAAAATACCCTTGATTTTTGTTAAATGCTCAGTTATCGTCCATCCATTCTTAGATTATCTAATTGAGTTTGAAGCATGTGTTTTCTCACATCATTCTTGTGCTCAAAGATTGTAGTGATTGCATCCCAAGTTTTCTCTGGTATTTTCTGCGCATTTTCTATCAATGTACCACCACTAGACAAGTTTATCAAAGCCAATGCTTGGCATGATTTTTGTCAAATTCTTCTTCTAGTCAAACATTCATGGGATGTCTTGTTTTTGTTCCATTGACAATAGAGGTAAGTTCTGACAAAACAATAATATTTTCCATTTGATGGTGCCATTCTCAATAATTATCAGCACAGTCAACTTAATATAAATGGAACTCAATAAATTATACATCATTTGCAATGATCTCTATGAGTTTGTTGCTTCTGGATTAAACTGTTTATGATTCAAAAACAAATACACAGTTTAATCCAGAAGCAACAAACTTACAGATATGGACTGTGGAAATCTAATGTTTTTGAATGATCTCTATGATCAAAATAATGTTTTAAATTTTGTAATGATATTTGTGATCAATGGTGCAATTTTTCCTTTAATATTTAGTAATGATCTCTGCAATCAATGCTGCAATCTTTTGACTTTTAAAATTCAGCAATGATCTCTACAATCAATGCTGCAATCAATGCTGCAATCTTTTGACTTTTAGCAATGATCTTTACAATCAATGTTACAACCCACTTTAATACCAATTGTTAAAATTATAGAGCTTGAATAAATCTGCTTTATATATCAAATAAATGGATCCAAAGATCTTTAAATAGATAACTCATAGAAAGATGTCTCTTACATGAAACATGACTGTGCATACCAAATGTGTTGAGTATGATTAAATACAATTTATATATTTTTAAATAGACGGTAGGTGGCTTGCTCTTTGCCACTTTCTCAAGCCATCGATCAACTATATTATCGTGTCTGCATCGGCAAGTATAAGCAGTGGCATTGTGAAGCTGGAAAGCCCTCTTTGTTAAAAAATGGAAAATGCACTGGAGGCATAGTGAAAAGTGAATTTGAAAACTGGAATAGTGCACCTGCTTGAAACTTAGAATTTTCCCAGTGAGCAGATACTTGGCCAGGGAAATTTACCATAGAGATCAATGTGTTCTACTTTATTTAATAATTTGTCATAAATTAAGTTATAATCTTCCCCAAAAAAAAACAAGTCATTAAAAATATAACTTTTTAATAGTATATCTTTTCAAAAGACTTGTCGACTTTGAGCTCTCTCTCCTCCACTCTTGTTCTTTGTGCCTCTCTTTCTTCGCCCTCCTTTTTAAAGGATCGGCAATCTCCCTATTATTTAACACTAAAGAGAATTGAGCAGAGGTCCATTAGTCTTTGGTATAGTCCCCACTACCTGACCAATAACCAATGTCAGCTCTATGGTAGCCCCACGTCAGCCTGCAGCCCCATCCAGCTTGCCTCTCATTCCCGGTGCCCCAACACAAGTATTTCCAAAGTTCAATGCCACAACTATCTCTGATTGTCCTTGTCAATTACACAAGACTCCAACAAAACCGCATGGATTGGATGAAAACCCCGTAACTTGAAATTTCTAAAGCTTGAAACATCATCCAGGATTTTCCTGATGCCCAGCAGAGCCAAAAATTCGAGTGGGTCTAGCATTTTGTCAATCCACACCACCTACACCAACATCACCAGTCTCATCACCTTCATGTACTCAATCCAGTGGTCTCCAATTCCAAATCAAACTAAAAATGAAAATGCACTAGAACCCTTCCAACAATCCGAGTCCAGAGCTGATTTGAGTGCGCAAAAGCTAAATAAAACAAAGTATCTGAAGAGACCCTGGAATTATGCGAAGTAGACTGATCCTCATTATTGGTACCCTCATTCTTACTCACGATGGGATTTACATCTTCTATGCATGATCCAAAGCAGAGAACGCAGCTCACTGCAAAATATGCAACCTGAATCTCACTCCGACCATATCTTATCCAATCAGATCCTAAACTGCAGTCAGATCATCTGCAACAAATCTCATTTTAACACTGCCTGAAATGGAAATTCAATTTTCCATCCAGGTGAAAGAAAATGCTCAGAGGGTTAAATTTATTTTAATTTTTCAATCTGTGGTTAAATTTAATGCAATTTTTCCCAAATCTGAGGAAAGCAAAAATTAGTGGTGAATTGGACACAAGCTCAGGGACACCGGAAAATTGAGGTAGATCTAAAATGTTGATTTTTCAAATGCTATGGATACGATTATTTTATAAAAACAAATGGTTAATATTGTTTCAATGGAAGTCCTCCCATCCTCCACTATAGATTCTTTATTGTAGATGTACCTGATGTAAACCATCCTACTGTGGATGAGATTACTTTATAAAAACCAATGGCTAATATTCTAAGTTGCCGGTTTTGGTACGGGATCGGATACGGGTACGGAATATGGGTATGTCAGTACGGCAAACAATTTTTTTCCTTGAGTACGCTATGTTTGGGTATGGCTGTATATATATATGAAAAAAATAAAAATATACAGAATTGTAAATACATATGATACTTCATCAATCATTAATCATCATTGAATCATTGATTAGTTGTCATTAAGATCAGGCTGAGAGTGACAATAAGAATGACGATGGCACAAGAAGAAGGAGGAATATATCAAGAAACTGTGATAGAGATGCTATGGGTGAGTTGTTATTGAATGAGTATTGGGATTCAAATAAAATAAGGCGACGAATGGTTGGTAAAGGAAAGATAGCTCTTAGAATGCATCCGGTGCTAGGCATGCAACTATGCAGGAGGTTGGAGCAGTGAAATGAGAAACAAAGGCCTCACGAGGCTAGAAAGGAAACCTAAGTAAAAAACACTCCTATGAGGCAACTATAAACAAAAATGACAGACTTTGTTGGGCCTGCTACTTCAACTAGATACCATTCAGGGACTGCATCCACCATTCAAATATATTAAACTTTTTTAAGGACTGATACGTTTTTAGGTTGAATGCATTTTTTTAGGGTGTTTTTTTAATGTTTTCATGTTCACTTTTGGCACCCAGCTCCCATGGGAGCATTTGGGAGTGCCCGGGAGCACCCAGGGCTGCCTGGGCACTCCCAGGCTGCTCCCAGAGTGGGCACGGGAGCCTAAACAAAAGAAGCCGGTAACATAGCTAATATTGTTACTCAAATCTGAGGAAAGCAACAATTAGTGGTGAATTGTACACAAGATCGGGGACACTGAAAGTTAAAATTAGTGGTGAATTGTACACAAGATCGGGGACACTGAAAGTTGGAGGTAGATCTAACATATTTTTGGAATCCTATGGGTGCAGTTATTTCAAAAAACCAATGGCTAATATTGTTTCAATGGTAGTCCTCCCATCCTCCACTATATATTCTTTATTGTAGTTGTACCTGATGAAAACCATCCTCCTATGGATGAGATTAGTTTATAAAAAGTCAATGACTAATATTGTTTCAATAGAAGTCCTCCCATACTCCACTACAGATTCTTTACTGTAGATGTACCTGATGCAAAAACTTTCCCTCAATGAGAATGCCTATTTGCATAATTATAGACTCACCGAATACAAATTTTATGTTGCTTAAGAACTTAAAGAATACTGAAAAAATGTTTTTTCTTGCTTATCATCAAGAGAAAACAATGCTCGGCTTACATAACCACCATACCTTCATATCATTGATAGAAAGAAGCTAGTCATACATGGATACTGCTCAGGGGCAGGAAATAAAAACACACAAAATCATTACAATTTTCTTAACGTGACTAAGTTACACTTTCTTGAAATACCATTCTTTACAACTCGAACATGAACAATAAATGTTAATATAATCCAGAAATAGTGAAAAGCCCAAGAGCGTTGCTCAATCTGAGTATAAGGAAGGAAGAGTATAGAGTTAAAAGGCCAATCCCTAACAACTTGCTTGGCCGCATGTCATTCAATGGCAACACAATCAGAGCAAACACAAGCCCAATCATAAGAAAACCTAATGTGTAAAACAAACTGGTATCTTTTGGAAGTATATAAGCGGCAGGTTGTGCAGACCAGGATCCCAGCAACAAAGAAATTCCTAATCCAGCTAGTGTATTAAACATAGGACCTGCATAGCATCCTGACAAAGCAATTTGTACTCCATCACCTCCATTCAATGCCAAAGCAATATTAGACATCAAATCTCCCATAGAATTACCCCAGGCCAACACAGTCAAGCCCAGGATTGATGGATTTATTTCGAAAATTATACCAAAGGAAACTAACAAAGCCACCAGTTCATTTGCAATGATGTAAAACCACACTATGCTCATAATAAAACCTCCTGCAACCCAGGGAAACAAATATGTACGAGGAGGGTGATCTGCGTTTGTTTTAAAATATGCTAAGCTCCCAAATATAGCACCCGAAATTCCAGCTGCAGCATATGCTAGTTTACCAATACCAAATGGCTTAGTTTCCTGTGCATTCCACAACAGAAACAACAGGATTGGTGCAAGTATCACACTTATAACTGCAACACTTTTTGACCAGCGATCATTTTCAACAATGGGGATGGTCAGTTGCCTTGGCAATGTCAATGGCCAATCCACAAGACACATTAAAAGGCGAAGTAATGAACACCTTGACTGGTTATTTTCACTGTCCTCACTCCAACCCCACAAAGGCCTATCATCCTCTACCGTTTTTGCCGTTGTCTGGTTTGAGTATATAGCAACATTTGAGGCCCACATCCACTGAGGCAACGTAGTCTCAAAAAGGGCATGATCAGCAGCAAAACCTGTAGTTAACTCTAAATCCAAGAGAGGACTATACATGGAATCATCTTCATCTTCGGCGCCAAGAGAAAAACTACTTCCAAGAACAGGATGCATAGGTGTCATTGAACTCTTTAATTTTTGGGCTTTTTTCTTTGAAAATTCATTTGCCCCAACGGTGCATGCATACATAATATATATTGACAGGAAAGCTATTGCTCCCCACAAATTAACTTTTCCAACAATTAGAATAAGACAAAGAGAAGTAAGCGTGAAGAGAAAGAAGCAGACATCACGCACAAAGCATCGGCGATCAATCTGTACATGTGAACCTGCAACAAATAAAGCAACTGATCCAGCCACAATGCAGGTAACAAAAATGGCACCTCCTAAAACACTATTAAGTCCCACTTCACCAGCATCAGCTCCGATGAAAGCAGCAATACTTGCAAACACATCAGGAGCTCCATTCCCAAGTGGAAGAAGAGTCACTCCAGCAACTGTCGGTGGTAATTTCAAGAGTTTAGACAACTTCTCTAGAGAACAACAAAAGTAATCTGCTGCTGTGTTACCCAGCATATAGAATAGTGCCACCAACCAAAGACCTAAGACGGCATAACCAAACAGTGGCCAGTTCTTGCACGTGCAGTAGAAGAATGTTGTGTACTCAATAACTCCTCCAGAAGTGCATTGCTTGTGGGCTTTGATAAATTCACACCGATTCGCATACCCAATGTGTTCTTCCAATCCCGCACAGGATGAAAGGCTATCAACACCGTCCAATTCCCCGACCCCTACAATGTCTGATTTTGTTGAGTTTTCCACAAGTGTTCTCCTGAAACTCTGGCGCCTTGCTGACAGATTCCCAACAGTAGCTCCTGAAATATTACTATTCTGCACTCTTGAGAATTGATGGTGGTCTCTTCCTGAAATTGCATCTCTAGCCTCAGCCAAAGCTATATTTTTTCTACCAAACACCCAATAGTCTGCTCTTTTTGACCCAATTTTAGATTCAAACTGTGCAAAACTCCACCGATAAGAAGCTCTAGGAGAATGTCCACTGAGGTAAAGGGGGAATTTTAAAATATTTATACGATCCGACAGAAAGACAAACAAAAGCAAAATAAACCCCAGGTTGAGCAATATACGGAACTGATTGCCCATTTTACCCAATCCAGGTTTTCCCATTTTCTCAATTCAAGAAAACAAATTGTAATTTGCAACCTCCTCAACTGATATTCATACCCGTTCAAGGCCCATTCCCCCTAAACCTACTCTGTATACATAGGGTTACTAATAACTATATAACAGGTTGTTGGCATGCCCTGAAACTTGCACCTCGCTGAAATTACAAGGGAAACCAAGTTGCGTGTGTTACATATACAGAACGCCAAGTTATATGGGAACAAATTCTAGAGCTGCCTTCCGAATCTCAGTTTTCCAAAACCCTTAATTGCGAGATAAACAAGTATAAGATAATAGAAATAGCTTAAATCTGCATTTGTTGAATGTGGACATTGCCAATATTGAAAAACTAACAAAAGGGTACCCAAATTTACCTTCCACTAGCTCGAAATGGTTTTGCTTGGCATTGCGCAGATATCCATGAAGACATCGTCGCCAAAAACCGATCGGTCTTAATCTTTTTTCAAGTTTAAAATCTATTTGTAATTTGTGACAAGGCATCCACTGTGCATTGTTGGATAATAACATCAAATTTTGACAATTCTATCAGAAATAGATGCTCACAATTTCATGAACTTCTTTCTATGATGGACAAAACGATTAAACTTCCGCTCATTTACTATACAGGCGCACCTCCGTCAAGTCGGATCATAATATTTCAAAATGATATTAAGAAACCCCTAAACTAAGATATATGTAAATAATTTATTGGTCAAATAGTAATTAATTTTTTTATTTGGTGTAGTTTTTGGTCAATAAGAATATTTATAAATGTGTCTATTGTTGATTCAATAGTTTGTTTACCTGTTTTTACTAGCTGGTTGTGTTAAGTGGTTATTTTAGTTGTAGGTCTTTTTGCATTGAAAATATATAAGAAGCATTTAAATTATTTTTAATCAAAATGATTTCATGTAGTGCTTGGTTAATAAGGAATATTTATATATATGTTGATCGAGTATTTATTAGTATTTTTAGATGTTTTTAATAGTCGATAGTGTTAAGTGGTCGTTTTAATGGTGGGCATTTTAGTATTGAAAATTCATAAGTAGCATTTGATCTTCTTTTATCAAAGTTATTTTTTTTAGAGTGTTTGGCCAATAAAAATATTATATATATGTCTATCAACAATCCAAGAACACCTTTAGTTGCTTTTACTAAATGTTTTTGCTAAGTTATTATTTTAATGGTAGGCTTTCTAGTGTTGGAAATCCATAGACACCCAAACCATATATCATAGTAATTACATAAGATTTTTGTTATTTATTGTTTACTCTTCTTTTGTATTTCTATTTTTTATTCTTCTTTAAAACTAGATCACGGACCTAGAAAATTCTAGGTGTGTGATATTTTTATAATAAACACAAATGTGCTCAAAGGTATTTGCAAATCTTGGTCTAACATATCCTATTCTTTCAAGCAATTTTTTTGTATATGTGTTGTTGTTAATTAACCCATAAAAAGATACTTGTAAGGAAGGGATTTCAAGTTCCAAGGGTATGACTATATTAGCCCCGTGTATTAATGAATAAGGTGTATGACTAATAGATGTTCAAAGATTAGTATAACATGCCCAAAGAGTGAGGGGAAGCTTTAAATTATTGTTTTTTCATATTGTCCACAAATTTTCAAAGTATTGGCCTATTGTTATGTTACTTGTCTTTGCTAGGCCATTCAATTAGGGGTAATATGGCATTGGAAACTTGTGTTGAATCTTGAGATGCGTAGAAGTTTTTTAACATTTTTTTTCTTTAAGGAACAATTGTTAGAAATAAATGTTGATGGTATACAAAAAATATGTGATGACCTTTGAAGTGAGAAAGTCACAAATGTCAATGATAGTGGTAGTATTTAATGTGGTTAGCCTCAATCCATTTGTGAAATAACTTATCATTGTAATGATGGAGGATTGGCCCTTGGATGAAGCAAGGAAAAATTTATATTGTATTGATCCCTAAATTGAGAAATGTTGGTTATAGATCTTGATCTTATTGGTTATGGAGCTCATTTTAGTACAAAGGGTGTAAGACGGGTTGACAAAGAGAATAGGAAGTTACAACAGATGTGTTGTAGGTTGTATCCTTTCAATTTTCTAGATAGAATAAAGGAAGGATTGGTTGTTTCTCTATGGATATAGCCCATATTTGGTGAACCGCATATATTTGTGTCTTTGTGTTTTTATTTCTACATTCATTTTATTGTATATTGCTTTGTGACCATATTCCTAATAAGAAAGGCCATGTGAAGGTTTAATGGTTGAATTTCTTAAGTGGGGGCACATATAAGGTTACTATTTTGCTAGCAAGTATGACATCTCTTAATGAATTAATGTGATTTTTTTCCATTTTTTGTTTGTAATACCTCATGTGTGAAAGTTTTCGAACCAAGGGTCATCCATTAAAGTGATTGCCACATGATCCCACATTAGATACCTAGAATATAATAGGTGTCTCATCTTTATTCAAATGTCTAAGTAGAAGCCCACTATAGCCACAATGATGAAGGAATTCAAAGAGGGGGACATATTTAATTTTATATATGTGAATGCAAGTGCAAATGTTGTTGGTTGTGTTAGTAGGTAGAACTCCCATGTCAATATATGCATAGATATTAGTGCACAATTCAACATCTACAATAGCATTACAAGAAATAAAAATTTAATAATCTTGTGAAATAGCAAGCTAAGCTAGGTTATGAATGTGGATGGAAAGCCCATTTTATTCAATAAGCAAGAGAAGAGATGTGACACTAGCCACAATATCCATGCTTCATTATATTTGTGAGGCACTACAACAATTAAGTAAAAGGAGAAGTTTATGAGATGAGAAATGGCTAGATTATGGTAGGCGAAAATGAACCATCTTTAGCTTGACTAGAGCTAGTGATTTTCCAAATAACTAATTGAGAGCAACAACGTTTGGTAATAGATTAAATTTCAAGTTCTTAGGCCACTTTTAATTTAGTTATGAGTGTTTTATATTATATAGTATTATTCGTAAAATCAAAATTTAGAGAAAAATAGAATGAAATTATTTTCCAAGAGGTACGAAGATGACCCCACCATCCACACCAATTTTACAATGGAGTCCAACAAAATATGCTTCCTAATGTTCAACTTTTTAGTTATGAGAATATTCTCTACTTAAAAATCAAGAAGCATGGCAAAGGAAGACAAAAATTGTGCCTCAACTAATTGCTCAACTATTACATGTCCTTTTATCGCTTTTTGTGAGAAAAATGAAAGGTCAATTTTAGTAAGAAACATAATCCATCAAGTAACATGACCTATTAGATAATAGATACATGAGTAGGTAAGTTTTAATACTGACATGGGTTTCAACATGTAATTTATAATGATGCAATTTTTGAGAAGCATACACTCCAACTATGCATTATCTTTCAACCAAACTATATTATTTTCATAATTTGTAAGTGGTGAGAGATATAATAAGTTGCACATTCTAGTTCTCATCATATTTTTGTTTGAGTCGGGACGCATATCATGGTAAGTGGTGGAAGTGTATAACAAGAGAGGGTGACCGTGAATTACAAGTATGAAAATAGGTGGGTTAACTACACATTTCTTAAGAGTGTAATAAGCTTATTGATACTCTTGGTTTCATTCAAAAGCAATGCCCTTTCTCAAAATATATGTGAAAGAGATTATGTAGTCAATGAGCTAAGAGATAAAGTGATGGGATGTGATTTTGCATGATATACATGGTGGAGTGGAGTTGTTGCATGTTAGGATGATGTAGGTGATATATAACGACAAGTATTAGTGGTTGTAGGTATAATGGTAGTGAACTGAAGATAAGTGAACTATAGGTCCCATGAACTTTGTTATGCACGTCCAAAAATATATGTTGGTGATGGCACATAGTGCATGTGTGTGAATGTGATAGGTTTATTGTAAGAATTTATACCCAGTATGCATCAGTAGGTGAGTTGGTTGGCTCATCTACAAATGCATTACTTGATGTTTTAGCCTTGTCTATGTGTTTTACATACAATTCTAGATTGGTATATTATATGAAATGTCATTGTAGATCATGTAAAAACTCCTCTTTTTGCAATGGCTTTTTGTAAAGCTTGAGTATGTGTCCATTGACCAATATCAAGAATCTGACTAAATCTATGGTAGTTAATTGAACCACTCCATTCTGAAAAACATGTTTAATTTCATGAGGTCCAAGCCATCATGTTTACAATTTCCTTTTGAGCTTCAAATATGTCTATGCCAAGCTCTACTATTGTTCAAAGAATTTTATGATCAAACTCAATTGAAAGAACAAAATTTTTCTCATACACCAATTCATATGGTGTGAACCATGTTGTGGTCTTCCAGGTTGTCCTATATGCCCATATAGCTTTAGGTCTAGTCTTGATGCCTAGTCCTTCCAATGCAATTGAATTGTCTTTGTTAGTATAGCTTATATCTCTTTGTTTGTGACTTCTACTTGCATGTTGGTCTATGGATGGTAGGGGATTGATTTTTTATGCTTGATTTCATACTCCTTAACTAACTTGTCAGCCAAATTAGAAGTAAACGTAGGTCCCTAGTCTATGACTATCTCTCTAGGCACACCATACCTAGTGAACATTTCCTCATAAAGGAATTTGGCAATATGGGGTGAGAATAGATCAGAAGTAAACATAAGTCCCTGGTCTATGACTATCTCTCTAGGTACACATATTTGGTGAAGATTTCCTCATAAAGGAATTTGGAAAACAATAGTGCTTTAACTTTCACCCATTTTGATAGATAATTAGTACAAACTACAATGCATTCTTTACTATTAGATGCGGGAGTTATTGGCCCAGTGAAATCCAATCCCATTTGTCAAATGGTGCAATGACCAATTGTGGCTAGAGAGGCATTTCATCACTCCTAGTAGGTCCACCCATCCTTTGACATCTATCACACCTCCTTGCATATTTGACTGCATCTTTGTGAAGTGTATGCTAGTAGTACCCAATGGTTAAGATCTTTAAAGTTGTCCACTTGGCTACAAAGTGACCTCCACAAGGCTCATCATGGAAAGCCTTAAGGATATCATATCCTCCATCCTCCTTGATACATCTCATTATGTCATTTGGCTCTGTATAAAAGAGATAACCAACCACCTAGGAATAAGGGAAGTTGTGTTATACTAGATGACACTTTTCTCTAGGTGAGAGATGTGGGGGTGTTCTTTCTGCAACCAAGTAATTAGATATGTCTACATGCCAAGGTGTTTGCACAAAGAGGGAAAACAAATGTTTGTCTATAAAGGAATCATCCACTAATTCTTATATTGATTTGATTTACAACCTTAAAAGGAAATTGGCTACTACATTTGATTTCCCTAGTTTATCCACAATGGTTATATCAAATTCCTAAATTAACAATAACCATCTAACAATCCTTCCACCAACCACTGGTTTGTTCATCAAATATCTTATTGTTGTGTGGTATGTATGAATAAAAATAGAATATCTAGTGATATAATGTGTAAACCTGTTAATGGTGTATACCACTACTAACATTTATTTCTCAGTAACTTTGTAGTTAAGCTTAGCAAGTTGAAGATTTTACTAATATAGTAAATTGCATACTCCAAATTCCATTCCTTATGTCCTAGAACAACACCTTTAAAAAAATCAGAAGCATATGTATGTATATGGAAAGGAATTGTCTAGTCAGGGCCTCTCAAAATAGGGGTCTTTGTAAGAGTTGTTTTGAGGGATTCAAAAGAATATTGGTAGGCAGGGGTCCAATCAAATTCAATGTATTTAGATAAAAGAACAAAAATAGGACTGCTATTTTACTGAAATCCTTGATAAACCTCATGGAGCACAAATAGTCCCAAGAACACTCCTTCAATTTTTTGCTTCTAGGGAATAGGCAAAGTGGAAATCACCTCTATTTATTAGGATCCACCTATATCCCCCTACTGGACACAAATAGTCCCAAGAACACTCCTTCAATCATCATCATGGAGCATTTTTCATGATTTAAAGAGAGGTTGTGATCTTAACACCTTTGAAGGACTTTCTCCAAATTATTTAATGCTTCCTCATAAGAGTTCCAATAAGTGGTGAAATCATCCATATGAATTTCTATGGAATCATGTATGAAATTTGATAATATGCTCAAGACTTCTCTCTGAAATTTTGTAGGTGCATTACACAATCCAAATGGTAAAACTAAATAAGCTTATGTGACACATGGGAAGATAAAGGTAGTTTTTTCCTTTTCTTTTGGAGCTATCTTTATTTGGTTGTACCCACTGAACCCATCTAGGAAGGAGAAGTATTTATTATATGCGAATGAATCCAACACTTGATCAATAAAAGGGAGAAGAAAGTGGTCCATCCTTGTTGTTGCATTTAACCCCCTATAATCTACACATACCCTCCATTTACCTCCTTTCTTTGGCATTACCCCTAGGAAAGGACATATAGTAAGGCAAGGGATCTTGAGGCATGGCTTGTCTTTGTTTCCATGGCTTACATTAAGCAATATAAAATAATTGTCCTTCCTCGTCCTTTAGGGTACATAATTCAGGTTTACCCTGCTTCTCCCTAAAAATGTTGACAACCTTCTTACAATTGCAATTTACCCTCTTTTGGCAGCAATATGGACAATGTTAATTGGGATCAACCTTCACTTCCTCTTATTTATTTTTGATGTGTAAGGTATCCAATTGGTAGCTAGGTGGTTGATTATGTTCTCCTTCACGTTGGACAAAAGGTTTCTAAGTTCCACCTTAGAGACAATAGTAGATGTTTTGGTGAAAGAGAAGGTTCTATCAATCTTAGTCTTCTTCATAGATGACCTAGAAGATTTTCTCAAAACCTATAATTGAGAAGTATCACATGTTACTATGAGGTTTAAGGCATCTATGCAATCTTCATTTACTCCTCATAGGAATACTAGCTTTAGTGGCTCTAGAGAAAGTCTATTTTGGTGTGAATTCTTCATACTAATTGAAACATTTCTACATAATCTTCAAGTGGTTCATCTTCCTTTTGTGACATTATAAACATGTCATCTCTCTTCTTGTTTGTTCCTTGGTAATAATCTTGATACATTTGCAATAAATTTTCTTTCATTGTCTCCCAATGGGGTACTATATTTCTTCCCAACCCTATAAACCATCACAAATGAGCATCTTTCAATGTGGGCAGAAAGATTTTTAATCTATGAGCATTTGTGGTGTAATCATAACTTCTACATAGGACATCAAATTTAGACAAGACTGTGTCTGGGTCTTCAATAACCAATCCATAAAAATTTGGCAAGGCCAAGGGGGGTATACTCTTTAGAGAAGTGACCCATTCTTGATTTGTGATTGAAAACTCGAATGTAGCATATTCTGCTAGATTTTTCACTACTTCATCTGCCATAGTGTTAAGATGCCTTATGGGAGTTCCCCCTAAGTTTTGAGTAAGTATTGGTGTGAGGGTGGCTCTATATTGTTGATTCCCTCAACTGGTTCTTTGCTTGCACCAATATCTTCAAATACTTCATGGGTTGAGGGGAGAAATCTTCCCAAAGCATCCCTTTGCCTATGTATAAAATAATATCTTAATTTTTAGATGGCTTCTCCTACACACGGTCAAAGTGAATAGTTCCTAGTTGATTTGTAAGTGTTTATTGGTCCTAACGCTGTAAATGAAAACTCCCTAATTTATGTTAGCAATGAAAGTAAATTTAAAAAATAATTAGAAATTTTAAATTTAGCACCATCCCCAACAATGACACCAAAAATGTAGAGTTTCCTCTAATGTCTAATTAATTGATGTAGATAATCATACATGTAGCTAAATGGACCTAAAAATCCCTAAATTAAGTAGTTTATTATTCAAAAAAGTGCTTCATTAAATTTTCAACCATGGAATCATAAACTTGAAATGATATTGGAACTATATATGCAATTGAGAATCCTAGACTTCCTTAATTAATTGAGTACAGGTGATTGAAAGAGAGTAAACTCATCTAAAAGTTCCCTAACTGAAAATAACTCCTAATTAGAGAATATGGTAAGAAAATGCTAGTTATTGTAACTGCTACATGTACTTATCATTTATGGATTGTAACTAGTGACTCTTTATGTTGTAGCATAACCGAATTCAACTAATCACTTAATAGCATCAAACATAATGCAAATTAGAGAATTCAATTTAGAAATTGCAATATAGCATTCATCGTATTGTAAACTAGAAACTCATGATTCATAAATTATAATTCACAATCTAATTAATCATTTAAACTGACATGGGTTCTGCAAACCTCAAGTAGCCCTTTCTTGAACTACTACATTCCACACTATCTCCTTTTGATTATTAACTTAGAAAATCATGCAACTGAAATATCCTTCTTTATTGTAATACGAACATACACACAACTTATAACAAAATAAAAACAAATATGATATTCAATTTAATTTCATGCGAAAACTTAGCTTCTCAATCTCTCACAAGAATATCTTCCTATATAGGGTCTATGAGAGTCTGCTTATTCAAGAACTATAAACAGACTTATAATAAATTGTCAACTCTGCTAAGAAAACAGAAAATGACCAAGTCTCTAACTTAACAAAAAATTAACAACTAATGGAAGCAAGAGTGTAGAAGTTTGATAAGGACTCTACACTATTTAAGAGGACCGTTATAACTTGGGAATGTGCCTAACAGGGTAGTCTTTATATAACTATTGTCCCCTGTTAGGACAAAATTCTTCTTTCTCCATGGTTTATTGAAAAGATGGAGTGACACATGGATATCCGAGTTGACATCCTCAAACCATTGCCTGCATCTTATTATGGAAATATGCACATACTATAGTTGATTGACTTCTCTAGCTGTGTTGAATTGTCATCTTTCTATTGTGGGTTGAGTATCCTTTTGGTGCGGGTTGATAGGTTCTTCATTGTAGGGGTTAGTTTTATTCCTTAAGGAAATTTTCATTATTAGCAACTCTAATTAATCATAAAATTCTACTAAATCTTATAAACATTTAAAATTTTCACACTCATTCATTAATATAATATATCATTTTCAAATGCTCTGAAGTGATTTAAAGTATATGAAAAAAAATGGAAATGTCTTTTGAAGTTAAGCATAGATGAGATAAAACACATGAAACTAAAGCAAGGAAATTGGACATTCCTAGGGCTCATCAACATGGATCCCTTCTAATGAGGTCCAATGATAGACCATTGAATGTGAAATATTTTTTGGTGTCTAAATTTCATACTTCTTAATATGGTCCAAATCATTTCAAGCAAGGAGGGCATATCATACCTTCCCTAAACTCTTTTACAAGTAGTTCCTTTTGAGGAGGTGAGTAGGTGGTTGGAGCTTTTTCTCCTCCTTTGAAAAATGTGATAGTAGCAAATGAGGACTTGGAAGTTGCTACATAGGATCAAGGTGTTAGGGAAGGTTAGGCGATTTTGGTAAGTGCTGGGTTGGATGAGAAAGAATTAGGTGTTATCATGATTAAGCTATGTGAGATAAGTATGGAAATTGATTCTTTAACAACCTTTTGCTCGATCTTACACTTTGTGAATAAAGTTTTTTCTAATTTCTCACAATAAGGGCATGCTCAAGTTTCTAGTGCTTATACCTTAATTTTGATAGATTTGTTGTAGAGGGCCACCAACAGATCATAAATCATCCTTGGAATTAAATTTGAGTGTTTTGGGTAGCTTATAGTTAAACAAAAGTCTATGGTAGTGGTGATTACAAGCTATAATATCCATATGTTTCATAGTAATGAAGAGGTTAAAAATGATGTAGGTGTTTTATAACTTCTTTGGTAAGATTGTAGATTGTTAAACTCATATTTGATTTTTTTTTCTTCCAAATACTCTTGATTGCAAATTTTTATAATTTTCTTGTATTTTACTAGTTTGTGCTCTATACTATTATTATCTTATCTTTTATTTATTTATCTATTTTCTCTTTACACTGATAAAAACAGATAATTAGTAATGACTCGTAGAATCTAACGACCCCCTCGCCTCCGGCCAAAATAATGGGAAAGGTTCTCAAGGACTCGATTAAGTAGGGTGCTGTGCAGGATTAATGGATTACAATATTGGTGCCATTAAGGTGTTTGCCCGTCAGTTGAAGAATGCTCGCCCTATTTCTCCATCAACATCAATAACAGGACCTGCTATGACGCTCGGCTCTCTTCTTTTTCAGCGAGTGTGGCTGCAGGTATCACCAACATTTCTTAGTACTTCATTTCTTATATTTCATGCTACTTACACGATAACTACACTTGATGAAAATTAGTCATTATACCAAATTTGATGGACTCGATTATACATTTATAGCAGAGGAAGGTTCAAGATCGTATGGCTAAACTGAAGCTTAATAAACTTGAAAAACATAGAAGCTTAACGGAAGAGTAGAAACACAAGTTTGCTGTCTATGACTATCTCATCTTCATTTTCAACACCATTCTTACTGGCTGGTTAGAAGGAGTTGCAATTCTGCAGTTCCTTGGGCAAGGCATCACTTTTGAGCATGGTATTGAGACTTTGAATCTGTTATTTGACTCAGCTGGAAAATTATTAAAAAAATTGTAATATTAAACATGAATTTCATATATAAATTCGAATTTCAAATATTGAGATTTGAAATATATATTTGTAAAAGAAAATAAACTCTCTTTCAGGGTGATTTAAACAATGGAATGCATACAAGTAGCATAAATTAACTTAGGTCTAAACCTGTGGATTAGTGTGTTTTGAATTGAATGCGAAGGTATGAAAGTAAATTCGAAGGAAGATAAGGTACTTAGTTCAATGACCGAAGAATAAATGCTGTTTGGTGAAGATTCAAAACTTTGACTCTTTCTGCCCTAAAATATGCAATCTATCTGTCAGTGAAATATCTCCAATCCTGCGCTGAATCTGTGCTTTGTCTGGAATCAACTCCACAGGTCTGGGTCTAGTTTACAATTGCAGATTCATCTTTGTGTTGGGATTCGACCCATCTATTCACCTGATTGATCTTTGTCTGCTCTGCTCTTTTCTGATATTTGATGACCGAGTATTTATATTTAGAAATACCTTTAAGCGATTGCTGTTGTGTCACAAGGGGACATGTTCTCTTACCTCAACCCCTGGAAAACTTAAATACAAGATTGAAAATAACAAGGAAGCTTCCTTGAAGTATGCAGATTCGTTATTCATTTTAGTGCACCATATCCAAATGTTTCACTGTTGATTGCTCCTTTAATGCTCTATAGAAGATGAGAGAGGAGGAATGAGAAATGGGAGATGTGAAATGAGTACAAATGAATGCCTTTAAATTATAGTTCACATATTTGAACTTGGCAGACCCAACATTTTTGACTCCACAAAAACTTGGCAACTTAAAAAAATTACTTAAATTCCTTAAAAAAACACAACTTTTATGCAAAATGGGTAGGGTTTTGATCTGCATTATAGGTAGGGTTGCCATTATAATTTATGAATTGCAAATCTTAAAACATTTGTAAAAAACGTTTATAAAACATCTTAAAAATGTCTATAAATGTTTGTAAACATCCATAAAACATTTGTATAAACATTGTGAGGACATGATGGGAACTCTGCAAAAATGAAGGGCACACAGCAGGCGTAGGCCAAAATTTTTCAGCATTTTAGGTAGTTTTTTGCGTGAGTCCCTATGTTTTTTTTTTCTATCTTGTGAGTCTTGGTGTTGGACTTGCCAACTAGTCATGCAAGTTTAGCACCAAAGCTCGCCCAAAAACCATTGCCAGGTACTCTATGAGTTCGTAAGCTGTGCTTAAAATGCATGAACATATCATCAAATCACACAAATGTGTGTTAAGTTGGCTCAAGGAAAGAAAATATTAAGCAATTGCGAGTAAAAATTTGAATTTGAATTTTGTAAAGTTAGAGGTCAAGTTTGCAACCGTGTGGTTGACTGTGGGAAAATGGTTGTGGCTATATGCATCATTGAATATTTGGGTAAGTGTGGAGTCATAATTGTCATGATAAATGGACGATTTATTGGTATATGTGTGGATGTGGGTAAATGAATGGAATCTTGAGGTCACAGACTTGACCCCAGGTGGGAAAATAATTGTGATCGTATGGGTAATGAATATGTGGGTATGTGTAGAGTCATAAATGTCATGATAAATAGAGAATGTATTAGTGTATGTGTAAATGTGGATATATGTATGGAAAGATTTGTATGTATGAGTAGGTGAAGGCTAGGGGAATGAACTTAGCTGTGCACAAAATTGAAACATTTGTCAATATGTACATGTAACAAGTCATTCCCTTAAAATTGACACAAAACTAAATGATAAATGGCATAGGTATGCAAATTTTATTGTTACATTTTGACCCACTTTGAGGTGCATGTGAATCCTAAAATAAAAATGATCATGCATCTCAAAGTATGTAACACTCACAAACATGCATATAAAGTAAATATTTAGACATAAAAGGATGTCAAAGGGGGTCCATGTAAAGTTATGGACCTTGTAGGATGTCAAGGTGTAAATGTGTCCTTTGGTATGTGTTCTCCATGGGTACTTGCAAAACAAAGTAAAAATATACAATGAGAATTTTATGTCTTGCAAGTGGAAATTAGGTACAAAATAAGAGCTTGCTTAGCTATCAAAATAGGAAAAACAAGAAATGAGAAAACTTAGAGGATTCCACCTATTCAAAAAGTAAAAAATGTTATACTTGGCTTGGCGGCCATGGGTTGATGAGGTGCATGGGGCACATGGTGTGTCATGTGATGATGATCTGTTTGGACATGATGACGAGTCTTTGTGTAGCACTCGTCACTACCTAAAAGCTCAACATAGGATTGTTAGTGACAATATATCCCCCCTACAATTTGTTTTTGTCTGTAGGATGCAAGGAATTTGGAGAGAGAAATTGTACATGAAAGTAAATGTAATCCATATAGATAAGCATGTAATCACGTAAAGGAATATCAATGATGACTTGCATTGTGTGATAATCATGTATAAAATCTATAATGATAAGGCATGATAAACAAACATGGGCTAGAGGTAACATTAAGGAAGGCAAGTCAAGTTGCCAATAGCATGGGCAAGTGTAAATGATGATGTGGCCCCCCATCGCCAAAACAATGTTTAGGTACCTAGAGTACCAAGATAGGCATTTGCCCCCAATGTGGCATCCAAGAGCATGAGCATACAATGGTGAAGGTAATGCAATAGCTCCCTAGTGGTAATATGGATCTAGGTGGGAAAAGGATAATGTGTAGTGTAATGTCCCTTTTTGGGATACTCCCAAATTTAGGCCGGCAAAACAATAAGAATCACTAAAAACTAAAAAAAAAAATCCTGCAAAACAATAAGAATCACTAAAAGCTAAAAAAAAAAAGAATCACTAAAAACTGAAATTAGTAACAATGAGTACAAACTTTATGGTTATATTCAGATTGACACATAAAATATTATAATATTGAGACCAATACACCATAGCTAAAACATGATAATAGTTGGATCTATAGTTCATGGCATCATTAACATTTGAATTCAAAATATCTTAATATTATTAATGGTTATTTCGAGACATATTCCTATGGCCAATCATATTAGGAATTTATTTGAAGTACTTGCAAACCCAATCTCAAGGATGGTTGTCCTTGTATTGCAAGAGCATGGGTGGATCCTTGTCCATCATCTTGGGGTGGCATGCTTGAGAGGACCCTAAAGCCCAAAAGCACTCATATGTCTCCCGACCCACGAGTGCTCCATTTCGGGGTGGCGTACTTGAGAAGACCCTCAAGCCCAGGAGCACTCATCTGCCTCCTGGCCCACGAACATGGTAGGATCTCAGGTCTACTCCATCCCTTAGTCCACCTTGGAGGCGCTCCATTCTCCTTGATCAAGCCTAGGAGCGCTCATGGGCCATTCACCTTCCAACCCACGAGCGCTCCATCTCGGGGTGGCATGCTTGATAAGATGCATGAAGATTGCCTTCCTCAACAAGCCTAGGAGCACTCATATGCCTCCTAGCCCACAAGCGCTCCATCTTGGGGTAGTGTGCTTGATGAAGGAAAGGCCATACTTCATCTCTTGTGGACTCAGAAGGTTGATTGGCTTTCCTATTAGCAAAACACTTTTATAAATTCAAAATAGATTGCTAAAGGAATCTACTATATTAATTGGTAATAAAATATCATTATGCTATTCTCAAACTTACTTCCTAATAATATTCTTGCTGAAACAATACTTATTTCCAATAGATATCTTATATTCCAATTTCTTATTTTCCTTTTTCCAATCCACTTCCACTTGATGCCTTTCACAAAATGATTCCACCTTCCTATATATCCTTCATGGTGAGGTGAATATTCACAACCTTTATAATCATTGCACCCCTTACAAAGGATGCACCCCTCCTTAATCCCAATGGCCTTTAGTTTAATTAAAGCAAGCACTACCTTTAGTTTAATTAAAATCTTCCTTATATTAGCGCTACCTTATATTAATATGGAATTACTGCATTACTTCCATCGAGCCTTTTGAAGTCTCCTTGGTCAACAATTATTTTTAATCCTTGTGCAGGCTGTGATCAGGGGGCATGACAGCCCACCCTTCCCAATATTGCTTCTCCTCAAGCAATTTTAGACTGGGATGATAAAAAATCTTTGCTGCTTCCTAGATGGCGTCTTCCATAGGAATTTTTTTTCATTTAACCAAACATTCCAGAATAACTCTGTTCCTTAGTTTTTTCTCTCGCATATCAAGGATAGCCTCAGGTTCCAAAATTAACTTTCCTTCGTCATCAAGAGGGGGTAACTCTGGACATGGTATAACATGTTGCCCTAACACTTTTTTGAGGCGAGCTACATGGAATACATTATGAATTTGACTATTCGTTGGTAGTTCCAATTCATAGGCAACTTCACCAATCCTTTGTATGATTTTATATGGGCCATAGAATTGGGGCCTGAGCTTCTCAGCACCACTTCCTTTAATAGAGGATTGTTTATAGGGTTGCAATCTTAGGAAGATTAAGTGTCCTACTTCAAATGTTCTTTTAGTTCTTTTTCAATTAGCATATATTTTTTGTTGATTCTGTGCGTGGTGCAAGTTATTCTTGAGTGTATTTAAAATGTCTATACTTTGTTGCATCAAGTCTCTAGTGCTTGGAACTTGACTTTTGCTAAGAATTAAATCTCCAAATGATGTTGCTTCATACCCATATAATGCTTTGAAAGGACTTATCCCTATTGACATGCGATGAGTGGTATTATAATAATAGTCCCTGAGATGTAGCTATTTGATCCATGCATTTTGCTGTTCTGTGACATAGTTTCTTAAATATTCCTCAAGCCATTTATTGACAATTTCGATCTGCCCATCGATTTGTGGGTGGTAACTTGTACTCGGGGAGAGCTTGGTTCCAGCTAGCTTGAAGAGCTCTTGCCAAAACAAACTAAAAACTTGCTATCTCTATCACTGACAATGTTCTTGGGTAAGCCATGTAGCTTGAATTTTTTTTTTAAAGAACATATCTGCCACTCGGGGTGCTTTATATTCGGTAGATATTGCAAGAAAATGGGCATACTTAGTCGATCCACTACGACATATATACAATCTTTTCCTTGTATCTTAGGGAGTCTTATAATGAAATCCATCAAAATACTCTCCCATTTTTTATTAGGTACGGTAAGGGTTGAAGTAACCCAGCGGGTAATGTTTGTTCTGTTTTGTTCTTTTGACACACCATACATTCCCTAATGTGTTTCAAGACATCTCCTTTGAGACCTTTCCAAGAGAATCTCTGTGATGTCCCCAACTCAAATCAAGATGATTAGCAGTAGATTGGCTGTCCTTTCCTTGGTTTACCCAAGAGGAAGAGGATGCAAAGCATCATTGGGTAAGAAATGAAGTCCTTGGCTTGTTCTAAATTCTAATTTTAAGTTGAATGCATGTCTTTTGATGCAACTTAAGTTATTTTAAGTTGGGCATGTCTTTTTAGGCAACTTAAAGTGATTCCTAGCCATGGGACTTAAATTGGCCCATTTTTATGTACTTAAGTGACATCTTAAAAACATGTGATAAATTGCCTAAGGGGGGCATCCAACTTCTAGGAGTTGATAAGAATAGATTTTAGGGTTTTATTGTGAGCCTTTGGATTAAAGAGGTTAAGATGGAAGGTGGAGATTAAATCATATTGTTAGGAATTGTTATATAACACCCTAAAAGATCATTTTGAGGCATTATGTGATGAAGTTTTCTGCTTATTGCTGCTGCAACTTGGCTTGAGAATTGAAACCCTTAAGTATCCTTGATTTCAGTGAGACATATAGGCTCTCCCTAGTCAGAAGAGTGTGTTTTGGTGGAAGAACTTTGGTTTGTGAAACCCTAGCACATTGTTTATTTGGGATGCAAGAATTTATCAGGTTTGGAGGCCAAAATTGAGGAGAATATCAGTGCTGGATACCCAGATTTGAGAACATTCATTGCTGCAAATCAGTCATTCCTGAGTTTCCTATAGAATGGCTGCTAGAGAGCATCAATTTCAGACTTATTGCTAGTCATTTTGGGAGCCCAACATCACTTTTGGAGGGCCGGATAGGGTTAGAAAAAATTCTGACCCAATCTGGAATGTTTTGGTATGAAATCTGCACACTTATTTCATGGGAATGTCTGATGTTTAATTCTGAAAATTTTTGGGCAGTTATAAGGGTTTAAATTGTCACTTTTCTGAGCATTGTAATAATCAGAATTTTCTATCTTTCAATTGTAAATCTGATCAGAAATTTTGAGTTTGTTTGAAACTACTTTAATGCAAATAGATTTCAGATTTATGCCCTAGTTTGTAAAAGTTTTTGTTATTAAATTTATACCCTAGTTTTTCAGATATTATTGTTTTCTTTTAATATCCTATTTGGGGATATTACAGTGGTATTAGAGCTACAAGAACTTGGCAACCTATTTGGGTTGATTGCATGCGTGGAAAGGGTGGTCATAACTTGGAAAAGCAAAAGGAATTAATGGTGGATCCCAATCAGCCACCATCATCAAATGAAGAAGCAGCAAAACAAATGTTTTCAGAAATGGTGAGGTTGTTACATGATAACAATCTTTATTTAAATCAACTGACTCATAACACAACATATGGAAGGACTTTAGTGCATACAGAGAGAGAAGTAAGTAGCAAAGCTGCAGAAAATAAGGAATATTCTACCAGCAAGTCCATGGGTTTGTCACAATCCAAACCATTCATGCCTAATTTCATACAAGAAGAAGAGCCTACACAAGAGGAAACTATTGAAGATAATGAGGATGTTGAAGTACTAGCTAAGTATCAAGTTTTGGGACCAGATTTTCAATCAACCATCTCTTTTAGGGACTACTTGGAGGTCACCAAGCGCACAAAGCCCAAGCAAAAACATAATGAAGGGAAGCAAAATTATGGGTTGCAGAAGAGGTTGGGATAACTGTCCCTACCTAGTTTTGATGGATTATCCAAGTGTACAGCTAGAGCTTGGATTCAAAAATTGGACACTTATCTTGCTTTGAATCAGATGAAGGAGATTGAGGCCATCAAGTTTTCTACCCTTCACCTTGAAGGAGCTGCACATGAGTGGTGGTATTATGGGTTAGTGACACAAGGACATGGAGCAATAATCTCGTATGATCAGTTTTGCACTACATTGATAGAATGGTTTGACTGTAAGGATTTAGAGGCACACTCAGGGAGTTGGCTCAGTTGAGACAAGTTGGGACACTTGACGCATATATTTTAGAGTTTCAACAAATATTAGTTATGGTTTCTGATGTGACCGAGAAGAGGTTGATTCTTGGTTCATAGAAGGTTTGTCAAAACCTTTCAGAGGTCAGGCCAAAGCTCTTGATCCACCATTCTTGTAGGATGCTATTAAGCGTGCAAGGAATATGGAGTTATCTACACCATAGGCTAGGTTTCCATAGAGATCCTCACCACAGAATTGGCCATAGAGGAAGGACAAGAAACTAGAATATACTAGACTAGTAGGAGGGATATCCAAGCCAATTGGTGGGACATCTCATGATTTGAGGGATGAGTTGAGACGAAAGAAGCTTTGCTTTGATTGTCGTGAGTTGTGGACACCTAGACATAAGTGTAAGAATGGGGGCAAAGCCCATTGGATTGAGGTCTTTGAGGAGCCTAGTGATGATGAGTTGGAGGAGACCTAGGTTCATGATGAGCAACAAGAGCAGATCGATGAGAAGTCAAGCGCAAATGAGCATCAGGATGACTTGGCACAGATGGAGGGTGCAATTGTAACTCTCTCTACCACTCTTCAGTATAATGCCTTCAGAGTTAAGGGTGTTATGCAGGGACAACGAGTTGTATTGATTGATAGTGGGGCTACCCACAACTTCATTGATGTGTCCTATGTTAAAAAGCGGGGTTTGAAATTTGAAGAGCATGGTGGCTTCCGAGTAAAGACAACAAATGGCACATTGCGTTGTGTTAATTTTGTGCCACAATTGAGTATGTCCTTGGGCAATTACACCTCTATTGATGATTTCTATGTGATTGACATTGAGGACGCCAATGTTGTTTTGGGTGTTTAGTGGTTGCATTCTATAAGTCCATATGTCACGGACTTTAAAACTATGCAATTGAGTTTTACAGTAGATGGTAAGAAGGTGGTGTTACAAGGCTTATCTTCAGAGGCATCTAGAGTTATTTCAGCCAAGAGGATGGAGAGAATTTTTCGACATTCAGAGGCTAAGTGGGCAGTGCAGTGTTTTATTTCAGATAAGTCCTCGAATATAGGACAACGTAGATATCATGTGGACATACAGGGCATGATGGACAAGCATAATTTGGTATTTTCAGATTTACCACATGGACTACCTCTGGATCGTGGATTTGAGCATGTCATTGAGCTTGTGGACAACAAACTAGTGGTTACGGATCCCTATCGTCATCCTAAACGATTCAAGGATGAGATTGAGAAGACTATTCGGGAATTGTTGGATGCAAGACATATACAACCTAGCTCTAGTCCTTTCGCTTCCTTTGTTGTTTTGGTGAAGAAGAAGGATGGTACGATGAGGATGTGCATAGATTATAGTGCACTTAACAAGACCATCAAGAATAAGTATCCTATTTCGCGTATTGATGAGTTGTTGGATGAGCTACATGGAGTGGTCTATTTTTCCAAAATAGATCTTCCTTCAGGATACCATTAGATTCGAGTTCGAGAGCAAGATGCACACAAAACAACTTTCAGGTGTCACTATGGACATTTCGAGTATTTGTTGATGCCCTTTGGATTATCAAATGCTCCAGTTACTTTTTAGTCTTGCATGAATCATGTGTTCAATAAGCAGTTGCAAAAATTCGTGTTGGTTTTCTTTTATGACATCTTAGTATATAGCAAGATGCGGGAAGAGCATCTTCTGCACCTTGATGAGGTATTGAGTATCTTAGCAGCTAATTCTATTTTTGCAAAAGCCTTTAAGTGTGAGTTTGGTATGATTGAGCTATTGAATTTGGGATGTCATTGGGAATGGTGGAGTGAAGGTACATGGAGAGAAGATTCAAGCTATACTTGACTGGCCACCACCCAAGAACGTGTCACAATTGAGGGGTTTTGTTGGTCTATGCACATTCTATAGATGGTTTGTGAAGGGGGTTTCTTCATTAACCGCTCCTTTGACATATTTAACCAAGAAAGATGCTTTTAGGTGGACGGATGAGACTCAAAGAATCATGGATCATCTTAAGAAGGTAATGAGTACTTGTCCTGTTTTGGCTTTATTGGATTTCCTTAAACCCTTTGTACTTGAATGTGATTCATCTGGTATTGGTATTGGGGCTGTTTTGATGCAAGACAAGCATCCCATTGCTTATGGGAGTTGAAAATTGAATGAAATTGAAAGGAGGTTCTCTACATATGATAAGGAGATGTTGGCAATCATGCACACACTTGAAAAGTTTTGGCAATATCTTGTGGGCAGCAAGTTTATAGTGAGAATTGATCATACTAGCCTCAAGTATTTCATGGAGCAAAAGGCTTAAATGAGAGACAACAACGTTGGGTAAGTAAGCTACAAGAGTATGATTTTGACATTGAATTTGTCAAAGGGAAAATTAATGTTGTTGGTGATGTATTGTCTAGAAATTCTACATTTTGCTCACTTTCAGAAATTACTAACCGAATATTCAAAGAATCAACATGCTTGTGATATTTTAGATTTTAAAGTTGATGATGAGAGATATAAAGTGCTGAATGACATCACCTATTACAAGGACAAAATCTACCTAGTGCTTGAAAGTAAGCTAAAGCATAAGATTCTTATTGCTGTTCATATCAGTCAGCTTGCTGGTCATCCTGGTTATTTGAAGGCATATAGGTACATTCGTGAAAGATTTTCATGGAAGGGTATGAAGGATGATGTTCTTAAACATGTAAGGGAATGTCTAGAGTGCCAAAGAAACAAGGCTGAAGTTTCTTTTCCAGTAGGGTTGCTACAACCACTTCCTATTCCCAATCAGAAATGGGAACAAATATTGATGGTGTTGAATAAAGATAGCTGCGGTCAGATATAAATGATGATTGAATATATTCATCATCATCATTTATATCGAAATCGCCAATCCCAAGTATAGTTCTTCGATTTGCATTGAGAGAATATAAATTGTATATATTCAGATCGAATTGAATGACATCTAAATGCATAAATATAAATATAAATCATCCTTGCTAAGAGACTAATCTTTGGCTGTCTTAGTTAGACGAAGGGACACATAAGACATGTCCCATGAGCGGACGTGTCTCTCATGAAGACGTGTCTCTCAAGAGATGTGTCTACCTAAGTTGTGTCTCCCTATCATGGGACGTGTCTCCCTGTCATGGGATGTGCCTCCCTATCCATATTTATGGGAGATCTGATCCTCAAGAAGATCATCGAAATTAATAAATGTTCTGCTCTTGAGGATTGAATATCTATAACAAAAATTCAGACTTAGTATTTCTACATACATCCAGATTTAACTTGACATCAAATTCATTTATTCAGTTTATAATCTGATAGATTTGATCATATTTAACAGATGGATTTTATCATGGGGCTGCCAAAGGTGAATGGTAAGGACTGTATTTTGGTTGTGGTGGACAAACTTAAATATGCTCATTTTATGCCTATGCCTTTCGAATTTAAAACACCACAAGTTGCTGGTTTGTTTTTTGAGCAAATTTTTGGACTTCATGGAGTGCCAAAGAGGATTGTCAGTGATAGAGACCACATATTCATCAACACTTTTTGGCAAGAGTTGATGAAGTTGACTAGAACAAAACTTGATCATAGCACTAGTTCTCATCCTCAAATGGATGGTCAAACTAAAATTGTTAACAAATGGCTTGAAGGTTATTTGAGGAACTATGTTTCAGGACAGCAAAAAGCACGGACAAAATGGTTACATTTGGCAGAATTTTGTTACAACACTATGTATCACATCAGCATTGGCATGACTCCTTTCAAAGCTTTGTATGGCTATGAAGCTTCTACATTTGTAGATTTGGTTTTCTTTGACTCTAGAGCTCCAAAAGATTTTGAATGGGCTAAAGAAAATCAAGACATCCTCAAAGCACTCAACCTTATAGATAATCTTCCTTGAAGGTAAGTGGGGCGGAAAAACTCAAACCCAAATTTTATGGGCCTTCCAAGGTAACTAAGAGAATTGGTGAAGTAGCATATGAGCTGGAGCTGCCATCTACAAGCAAGATCCAAAATGTATTCCATGTGTCATGTCTCAAAAAGGCACTTGGACAACATGTGCTATCTTTTATGGAATTGCCTCCCATGGATGAAGAGGGTAAATTGATACTTATTCCAGAAACAATTTTGCAAGTAAGGGAGAAAAGGTTGAGGAGTAAGATAATTTTTGAATATCTAACCAAATGGAAAAACTTGACTCTGGAGGATGCAACATGGGAAGGAGAGGAGATTCTTAAGCATCCTAGCCTTCAAATGCTTGAGGACAAGCATTCTCTGGGTGGGGAGGATTGTGATGTCCCCAACTCAAATCAAGACGATTAGCAACAAATTGGCTGTCCTTTCCTTGGTTTACCCAAGAGGAAGAGGACGTAGAGTATCATTGGGTAAGAAATGAAGTCGTTGGCTTGTTCTAAATTCTAATTTTAAGTTGAGTGCACTTCTTTTGATGCAACTTAAGTGAACTTAAGTTATTTTAAGGGAACTTAAGTTATTTTAAGCTGGGCACGTCTTTTTAGGTAACTTAAAGTGATGCCTAGCCATGGGACTTAAATTGGCCCCTTTTTATGTACTTAAGTGACTTCTTAAAAACATGTGATAAATTGCCTAAGGGGGGCATCCAACTTCTAGGAGTTGATAAGAACAGATTTTAGGGTTTTATTGTGAGCCCTTGGATTAAAGAGGTTAAGATGGAGGGTGGAGATTAAATCATATTGTTATGAATTGTTATATAACACCCTAAAGGCTCATTTTGAGGCATTATCTGATGAAGTTTTCTGCTTATTGCTATTGCAACTTGGCTTGAGGATGGAAACCCTTAAGTATCCTTGATTTCGGTGAGACATATGGGCTTTACTTAGTCAAAAGAGTGTGTTTTGGTGGAAGAACTTTGGTTTGTGAAACCCTAGCACATTGTTTAGTTGGGCTGCAAGGATTTATCAGGTTTGGAGGCCAAAATTAAGGAGAATATCAGTGCTGGATACTCAGATCTAAGAACATTTACTGCTGCAAATCAGTCATTCCTGAGTTTCCTATGGACAGCTGCTAAAGAGCATCAATTTCAGACTTATTGCTAGTCATTTTGGGAGCCCAGCATCACTTTTGGAGAGTTGGCTAGGGTTAGAAATTATTCTAACCTAATTCTGGAATATTTTGGTATGAAATTTGCACACTTATTTCATGGCAATGTCTGAAATTTAATTCTGAAAATTTCTGGGCAGTTATAAGGGTTTGAATTGTCACTTTTCTGAGCATTGTAATAATTTGAAATCTGATCAGAAATTCTGAGTTTGTTTGAAATTACTTTAATGCAAATAAATTTCAAATTTATGCCCTAGTTTGTAAAAGTTTTTGTTATCAGATTTGTGCCCTAGTTTTCAAATATTATTGTTTCCTTTTAGTATCCTATTTGGGGATATAACAATCTCTCTCTTATTTGTTTCTAAGTTTTATAGTATCCATGATGACCTGCTAGAGAATATCATGGTATGCTCTCATGATCTTTTCCTTCATTTTTGATCCGGAAGTGATATATTCTATTTTTATAGAGGATGAGCTCCTCTACCACGTTATACTTTTCATCTTGTAGTTTCCCCTCTATTATGTCACTCGACAATGCATCCTTGACATATTCTGCAAGTATTGAGTTCTTCCATTTTGTGGAGATATCCATCATTGAGCATAGATGGGGTCTTTGAGATAGAGCATCGGCCACAATATTAATTTTCCCCTTCATATATTCAATGTCAAAGTTATAGGCTTGTAATTTACTAACCCATTTTTGTTGCTGGTCATTCAGATCTTTTTGATTCAAGAAGAACCTTAGGCTATTATGATCAGTTTCTACAACAAACTTTCCACAAACCAAGTACTGCCTAAATTTGGCTAGGGCAATTGCTAACATTTCCTTATCATAAATGGAATAGTTCTTTTCAGTCTCTTTAAGTTTATAGCTTTCAAAAGCTATAGGGTTCTTATTTTCCATCAATATTGCTCCAACACCTTCCTCGAAAGCATCACACTCTAGTTCAAATGGTAATGAGAAGTTTAGAATGGCTAACACTGGGTAGGAGCTCATTCTTTCTTTTAGGTTTTCAAAGGCTTGTTGGGCCTCTATACTCCATGAGAAAACACCTTTCTTAGTTAGGTTTGTTAGTGGGGTAGTTAGCTTTGAGAAACCTTTGCAAATCTTTTGTAATAGTTGCAAAGCCCTAGAAAACCCCTTAGATGAGTTAAGGTCCTTGGTCTTGGCCAATCTCTATTGGCTTTGATCTTTTTATTCATCAATGCTAACTCCTTGAGCATTGATTTTGTGCCCCAAGTACAAAATCTCATTCATTCCAAATTCACACTTGGACATCTTAGCAAATAATGACTGTTGTTCGAGTATCCCCAACACTTCATCAATATGTCTTAAGTGGTCTTCCTAGGTTTTGCTATAAATCAATATGTCTTTGAAGAACACCAAAAGGAATTTCCTTGGTTGTAGATTATATGGTTCATGCAAGATTGAAAAGTATTATGGGCATTGGTTAAGCCAAATGGTAAGACTAAGAATTCAAAGTGCCCAAAATGACATCTAAAGGCTGTTTTGTGGACATCCTCTTTTCTCATCTTGATTTGATGATACCTAGAACGTATGTCTATTTTTGAGAAGTACTATGCCTCATGAGGTTCGTCAATTAACTCATCTACCCTAGGGATGGGGTAACGATTCTTAATGGTTTTCTTATTAAGGGCCCTATAATCTATACACATTCTCATGGTACCATCTTTCTTTCTACTAATACTATAGAGGAAGCAAAGGGACTACAACTAGGTTGAATATGCCCCAATGATTCTTTAATAGTTTTCTCTATTTCTTCTTTATATTTTCTTGGATGTCGATAGGGTGTGGTAATAATGGGTTTGGCCCCTTCTTCAAGTTCAATAGTACGTTCAAAACCCCTTTTTGGAGGAAGTTTTTGTGGAATATTGCTAAAATCCTTCTTACATTCATTTAGGATAGGTTGGATGTCAACATGTATAGTTTTGTCTCTCTTGGATGATGATTGTGCTGTCCATTCTATTTCTCCGTGTCTAAAAGCTCTATCCATTCTTGTGGATGATACTACCGGGGGTCCCATCAAATAAACCTTGTAAAATTACCTCTTGGCCATTGTGTTGGAAACAAAATTCCATCTTTTGGAAGTCTTGGTAATATCTCCCTAAAGAATGCAACCATTGGATACCCAATACCACATTGGTATCACCCATATTTACTACATAGAAGTCCTTAATTGGATGTCTTCCCAAGGTGATGCTTAGATGTTGGATCTTTTGTGTGCATGGGGTAGTGAACCCGTCTACCATGACCACCTTGAATCTCTCAAAGTCTGTAGTTTCTAAACTTATTTTTGTCACTAAACCCTCATCGATGAAGTTATGGATGGCACCACTATCCACTAGGATAGTCACTCTCTATCCTTTTAGAACACAATGGATTTTGAAGGGGTGATATTTAGGTGCTCCCAAAAGTGTGGCTAAGGCACTATTTGTATTTTCTTCATTATCTTGTTTCCTTTTCTTATTTTGGGGTTCAAATTCTTCTTCACTCATTTTTTGTCCAATATTCCTTCCAAGTTGTGTGCTTGTCCTCTTTTTGCACACCTATGTCTACCACCCTTTTTTCCTTGCACTTAAAACACAATCCCTTCTTTCAAAGCTTTGACATATCTTCCCATGTTAGGTGTGATCGTGTCCTTGGTTGGCAGTTTCCTTTGGAGGAGGGTCGGTTATGTGACCTTGAAGGCATATTCTTTGAATAGTTCCTTTCTTTTGTTGTTTTACTTTCTAACCTTAAGGCCTTTTGGATTGTATCTTGAATAGATGTGGGGTCAAGGGCAGTCACCAAACCACGGATTCATTCTGATAGCCCTTTGATAAATAAGTATGTGAGCTTTCTTTTAGTAATCCTAGGTACCATGACTAAGATCTTTTGAAATTTGGCCACATAGTCTTCTATTGACCCTTTTTTTTTTCAATTGGGTTAGTTCTTTGAAGTGCCTTTCAAGATGTTTTTGATCAAATTGATTTATGAGCTTTTGTGTAAATTCATCTTAAGTTGTTATGTTTTGGTGCCCTTGGGTAATAATCTCGTAATGCCATCAATCGTGTGCAATCCCTTCTAAATGTAAAATGGAAAATTTGATAGCTTCCTCTTTAGTCATGGGAGTAAGGGAGAAATAGGTATCTAACTTTTGGATCCATGAATGTGCAATGACTTTTCCCGATCCATCAAAGTCGGGGAGAGTCATTTTACTCACCCTTTGGTGTAAGTCTTTATTTGGTTGTCCTTTTTCTTTTCTATAGATGTTGTTGTACCCAAACCAATTTTTTTGCTTCATTAAGGCATTTTGCCTAAAGAGTTTAAACGTTGTTAAAATGATGTCAAAATACAAGTTTTTGGGTGGGTCAAGTATGGACTTTGGTCAGTGTCATGTTAGTTGTCAGCAACAATTGGTGAATACCTAAAGCACAAAACCTGAACCTGAGATCTAGAACAGAGCATGAATGATGAAGGAGCATTTCACGACAAGATTATACTTCTACAAGGTCATTTCAGTGGCCAGAGGAGTGTTTTTCAGAGCTAAGACAAATGAATTTTCAAGCAGAAAACAAGATTTGCGCCCCTGTAGCCCAGGGGTGCCCTTCTTTTTGGAGGTTTAGATCTCATTGCCTGTGCTTGCTAATGGATTCAGTCTCTTCAGGATTAGCCCAGCTTTCTGACGAGCTATCAAGCGAAGGTGTACATGGTGCAGAACTCCGGTTATCAAGGTCAGAAGCTGAGACTACAAGCAGGATGCATGTCACAAAAATTGTAGTGTTCATGGCGCCCTTGAATTTGGCTTCCCAGATGGATGAAATTGTAGATAAGGTCTTCCTAAGGTCTTCTCTAATCGAGTCTGGTTTCGCAACGCATCAGTTCGCAAGATGATCCGACATTTCAAGTGACCGTGACAAAGGTTCTATCAAGCACGTAAATCAGAGGATGGAGAAACATGGCAATACACAACTACACATCTGTAGGCTAGGGGTGCCCAGCCTTTAGGACTGCCAAATAAGGTTATTTGCATTTGCAGTCTTCACGAGACTTGTGCGCAATTACTCCAGCTATCCAACGAGTCTAGCCATCAGCCTCTGGGATTTGGCAAACGCTCGTACGTGCGAGGTCAGTGTGGTGATGCTGAAGGGTGAAAGCAACCAAAAAATGGCCAAGTATGGGAAGTACACATTTCCTTGAAAAAGGCGCCCTTCTCTTTGAGGTCTTAGAAGCAGTTTTCTTGCTTCGTCACCTTCAGAGACATCTCTTGTAAGTTGATTCAACTATGTAGAGAGACAGACGGTGCACGAATCAGAGCACTCCTGCTCCCGGTGTCAGGGGTCAAAGTATGGTGTTCAGATGAAAGTCACTTTTGTCAAAAGGTTGTTTGCGCCTTCATAGGACTTTCAAGTACCTTACATACAGTCATTGGATGCAGAGTGCTTTCAGTCACGTAATGAACCTATCATCTAGTCAGCAGGGTTCATCGTTCACCGTCAACGGCAATTTGAAGCGTCAGATGGCAAAACGGGGAAATGGCTGTCTGGAATCATTGCATCAATTTAATCAAGGGCGCCTAATTGTTTGAGGGCTCAAATGTTGATTTTCGCAGTTGCAACTCCCAACAGACATTTCGTCCTCGCTATGTAGGCTTCGCAGTGGATATCTCAGATCAGTCACATGTTCACTCAGTCACCCGGAAATCAGAGCTGAACATGGCCAGGTGTAACTTTGCAATCAGCTATAAAATAGGAGATAGTCAAAAATCCAATAACTCTTGCAAATGGACGCCTAAAAGGTCAAATTTGGACTTTCTGGAATCGGTGAAGTTTGCTGAGCACATCCAAATGCTATTTTTGGCTAAATAATTAAAATAATATTTTAATATAAAATATTTTTGCATGCACAACATTAAAAGGTGATTTTCTTCAAGAATTAATTATTCGCGCCTCTATTAATGTTTATTCTTGAATTCGCATGTGAAGATTATTTTAATATTATTTTAATCCAGAACTCAGAGTCAGTGGCAATTCAGCTGGTGGAGGACCAATCGAATTATTTCTTCCAGATTTAGGGTTTTGAGCTTGCAGTCTTGCTTTTATGGGATGACTTGGTCTATTTATTGCATGTATGGCGCCATTTCTCATTCATCCAACTTAGAGAATTCAAATTTCTTCAAGAGATTGCGAATTTTCATCAGACAATCAGGTTCGAAGGTAGCAGAAACATTCTTTTGTAGGTACAGGTCCAGATTCAAGGCAAAGTGGTGATTTTTGAAAGAAGACAAAAATAATAATAAAAAATAAAAAACGTCTTTCTTCTCTTCTAGAATTCTTCCATTTTCTCGTCTAGAATTCTCTCACATATTTGAAGAATTGGCAAATTTTGGCAAAACAAAACAGCTGGATTGATTCAGAACGATTTCCTCAGACAAACCCATGTGCTAGAATTTTCAGGAAAATTTGTTCCAGAGCATCAGTTCTTGAGGCTCTAATTTTCTTAACTGAAATTCCTTTGCATGGCTGAGTAGAAGTCGAATTTTTACATTTTTGACGTTCTGGGTTGTCTTAGAATCATTATCTGAGTAAAACCCATATCTCAGAATTTTTGTGAAAATTAATCTCCGACAAACTATTTTTAGCCTCAGCAGGCTATTTTTAGCTTTCCAGAAAAGTTGTCAGAATATAGCCGTGTTCAGAGTCAACAGGCGAGTTTTTCAGAATGTAGTTCACTCAGCTCGAATTCAAGACCAAGTCAGTCTTGACTCATGACTTCATCGGGACAATTGATACAAATCTACATAAGGTGCTTCCAGAAGCAGTTTTGGATCCACTCAAGATCAGAGATTCAATAATCCAGAACATACAACAGTCCGGGTTACTTGAGGCCGCTTCCATACCTTTCTCAGTTCATTGCATAGAGTTCGTAATGTCTTGTATTAAGCATTACAATTCTGTTGCAGGGAGATACAGTCAGTAGATGGGCGTGTTATTTGCAGTCTCAAACCCTTGGATATCGAGAGAAGTCTGGGTATTCCTCAGCATCCAGATGGTCTGGTCATTTCTATGAGTCAGAGTGAGCAAGCATTCAATGCTGAATTGGATAAATGTCAAAGTAAGATGACAGAGAGGTGGCTGAAACAGAAAAAGACCAAGGTGCCAAACAATGTAGGTCGTGGTGAATACAAAGATGAGTATGCAATTTTGATTACACTGCTTAATCATGTCTTAGGTCATGCAGAGGCCAATAAATTCCACCCATGGATGTATTATATCATTGGTCGAATCATCTTTGGGCAGGAACATTATGACTGGGCATCCTTCATCAGTAATGCTATTCATGAGCAAATCGCCGGTTTCCTAGTTGTGCACTAGTTTCATATGTGTTCCTACCTCGTATACTTGATTGCCTATCTGGGTCAGTTTAGAGGGTTGAACACGGTGGGCATACTTAGTGCACAAAAAGTCTATCGTTACTATGATCAGCTTGAGTTCACAAAGGCTGAAAGACATTTCAAACGTGTGTAGGAGGCTTTCTTGACTTATACAGTGAGAAACTTGGACTGGGAGTTGCACATTCGTATCTCAGCAGTTGCTAGAGCAGCAATGGAAGATTGGGCAGACTGGTACATTCAGTTCCCTACATACACCTACATCCGTGTTTATGGATACACAGGAAATCCAGCTATGCTACCACGTTATCCTTCGGATAAGACAGTATTCATGGAGTTCCTGAGGCAGCTGTATGAGGTTCACAAACGTTTGCGCCACAAGCGTAAACAGGCTGCCAAATTTCCTATGCAGTTCAAGATATATTGGTGTAAGACAGTAGTTGATGCTAAAGTTGCAGGACAGGAGTTAGAGAATTGCAAACTCAAGTACCTGGTTGACACATGCACATATGATCCTTGGGGACATTACGTAGCACACCTTGGTAGTCACTCTTATCACAAACCTACAATGGAGGACTACAGGGTGAATTGCAAGGATGGCTTCGAGGTACGAAGGCGCGGCTACAACAGGTTCTCTCTTCCGTAGATATCTGTCTTCTTGGCAAAAGAGGTGGAAGGTTTGTCAGAGGATGAGGGAGATGCACTTCCTCAGTTTTACAGAGAATAGGTTGATGGACAACCACTACCGACAGTTGATTGGTACGCCAAAGAGTTCTCATCAGTGAAGGAGAGGTCGAGCAGAGTCATCCAAAATAGTATGCTTTATCTAGAAAGCAAAAGGACCAGGAGGGTAACTATGCCTAGAGCAGAGCCGCCATCAATGGGAGTTTCACTATTTCCTCGTCAAGACCCAAACAGAAGAAGAGGAGTAACCCTCCTAAGAAGAATCTAGTACCTAATAACTCAAAGGGAAAGATATTTGTTGCTGTTTCGCATATAGAGCCTGTCAAAGAAGTTGTTCAGAGTTTACCATAGCCTGAGGTTCAACCACATATGCCGTCACCGAGACCAGAGCAGCCTCCAGTTCCAATTCACATCGATTTGGGCTTGGACTCTCCACCTCGCAATAACACCTCTACATATTCACTTTCGTTGGATCCTCCCATGACTAGTACAAATCATTCTAGTGGGATTGGTCGGGATTCGTCTTGGTTTGAGAGTCAACTGGGAAGAAAGAGGATACAAACATCTTATGTACTTGATCATTCAGATTTCGATCATGTTACAGATGTGCTTGACAAAAGGATCAAGAAACAGGTCCACATTGAGAGGAATGTAGGTAAGGAGATCGTTGTTGAGACTACCACACCTTCAGAGGATAAGAGTTTGAACGAGATGGAAGCTCGAGACTTCAAAGTGATCATAGTCAACTTCGGTAGAAGTACTCGCCAGACGGAGATTGATCTCCTAGAGGTTGCTTCAGATAGCGCGAGGGATAGAATGGTGAAGGATGGAGAAGATAAATCAGCTCTCAAGGCTGAAATACAGTAGCTTCGCCGATATATTTCTAGCCTTGTACACAAAACAGGGAATGCCGTCACTGCACTTCCGCCAATGTTAGAACCGCCAACAGAACAGGGTCAGCTTGATCACTTGGTTGCATATGGCAAGCGGTTAGATGAGTGGGAGGAGGAGTTTGTTACTAGAGGCCGTCTTGTACTTTCAGAGTTATACCAGTTGCGGTACAGTGCATGTGAGCTCCGTCTACTACTTCAGGATGAGGAGCGTGACTTGGCTATTAGTAGACCCAGGGATGAGATCCTGATTACCAACCTGGGATTGTCATATGAATCAGTCACAGATGCAGAAGATAAAGAGGATGTCTACACCTGGAGAACACAGTTGATCTTCAAGGCTAAGATAGAAGAAACGATAGCATCAGAGCTGGCTGAGAGCAGAGAGCATGTCACTAGTGCACTCCGTTATGTAAGAAACTATGTGTCTCAACTACCATGCCAATATCAACGTGTGGGTGGTGACTATGTTTAGCTTGTTGACATTCAGTCAGAGCTCCAAGCACTCATTCACGATATTTTTAGTGGTGAGACCATTGGCTGTAAGATGAATCAACTTACAGTCATGTCAGCATTGTTTGATGAGGCAACTAGGAGTAAAGGCGAGTTTCAGTGTTAGATCACTGGTGGAGAAGACATGCTACATAGGCATGGGATACTTCGTCGGAGCTTTAGTTCCCCAGAAGGTGATGCAATCAATGACTTCGTGGATGGGTTGATTGCTCGAGATCAGGGCCAGTAGACTTCAGTTCCAGCCTTTCGGGATAGACTTCATGCACAACAGTTAACTTGACGCTTCTTTCCAAGTTAACTCGCTGTTTCACATCTCATGCATGTCTATCTTGGAAGTATCTACATTCACCTGGAGTTTCATCTAGTTTTTTACGTTAATTGATGGTAGTATTCCAGCTAACTTGCTTTCAATAAGGATGTGCATGCTTGCACATTGTCCACTTAGATTAGATGTTTCGGTTAACTGATGGTAGCTTGCCAGTTAACTATATAGTTTCCATTATTAGGGTTTAGCAATAAGATCTTGCATGCACTGCAGGACTGTAGTTGACTCAAGGTGATTTTAGGCTTGCCTACACCTTTGATGTCTATAAATAAGAGCTTTCAGCTCATTTGTAAATAACTTTTGCACGAGAGAGCAATATATGTTGTGCCTACCTTGCCTATAATATTGCCTATTTTGTATCTGTTCACGAGTATTTGTTATGATGGTGAATTGTTATGCCACTTGGGTTTCATGCAGTTGTTATGATGAATGCTCATCTTAGTTAAATGGGGTTGCTGGTTTGATCGTTGTTGTATGCATGTCTCGTCTATGCAAAACACTGTCCTGGTTGCTTACCTTGTGTTTTGTGTTTAATAAGCCTATTCAGAGTGAGAAAATCATTGTGCTACCTTGCCTTCAAGTTTAGAATCTGTACCTAAAGCTTATTGTGTGATGTGTGTGTCAATAAACTTATTCAGCCAAGCAAATAGTTGTGCCACCTTGCCTTCACGTTGTGAATCTGTGCTTAGTTTATCGTATATTTGTTTGTTCTAATAAACTTTTTCCCAGCCAAGCAAATAGTTGTGCCACCTTGCCTTCACGTTGTGAATCTTACCTAAAGTTTATCGTGTAATCACATCTCCGCTCCATTTCCTCATGCTCTGTTTACTTGAGGAAACTGGATAGATTTAAAGTAGATAGTTTAGTTGTAGTTAATGATCTGCGAAACCAGAAAATCCTTAGCTGCAACGTTCTAGGTTTTCTTAACCTTGTGCCTCTTCCAGCTGAGATAAAAAAGATAGGATTTAGAATACTTTACTTTTTCACGCATATCAGCAAAAGAGGGAGCTTCCCCTCCTAATTTGAAGAGCACTCATTATGTAGTGTGCATAGCTGTCCGTTTTAACTTTCACACCAGAGGTGTTAGTATTACGCCAATAGATGTTTTGTGACCTAACATTACAATATACGTCAAATGGGATATTTCTCCTAATTTCAGGGTCCATCCTTGAGTAGGCCCCAACATATTTGTCAAAGTCATTAACTGGTGGATTGGTTTCTTCTTCTTCCCTTGTTGGCCCTTCCCTAGGTAGGAATGAGGGTCTTGTTAACCTAGGTGTTGACCCTATTGAAGTTTCTAGTCATTGATGTCAAACCGTTTTAGATTGATGGAGGATTACTCAAAGTAATATTGAGTTTTATTGCTGCTCATTATTCATCAGATTTCTACTTGAGTTGCTTGAGCTGTTTGACTTGCTTAACCTACTTGAGCTGGGTGGCTGTCTACTTGTGCTGCCTGGGTGTCTGCTTCAGTTGTGTGCCTATCTGCTTCAACAACTTGGCTGTTTACTTCAACTCCTTGCTTGGTTACTTGTGTTAGAGTTTCTTAGATCAGATTAAACAATGAAAGCACTTAATAATATTGCAACATATAAGACAATGAACACAACAAGATACCCTGGGAAAACCCTCCTCTTGAGGGAGAAAAACCCAACAAATGAATCTCTTATATAAAGTAGAACAAGAGCAGAAATCTGCTTACAACTTAGGCCCAACAATGGCCAATACTTGATACAAAGAAATCGCCCTTTTTCTAGATGCAAACTATGTAATGAATATGATATCTTCCTTGAATCAAATCTGCTGCTATGAAAGTGCGAATTCTGCTCTGCTCTTAATTGCGAACTTGCTTGAATTGAATGGATGATCAACAATGACAAGAAGACCTTGTATAAATACAAGAGAGGCACCTCTTCAAGTTAGGTCGGCCCCTTTAGGAAAAACATAAATAATGATAAATACAATTAAGGTCGGCCCATGAACAAATAGTAAATGCGAATCCATTAGGGTCGGCCCTTTGTCATTAATGAATGTTATAGTCATGAATTAAATAGCCGAATGGCTATTCATTTAATTCATGCTCTTCTCCTTGGAATTCATGCGAAGGAAGTGCAACCCATAGCTGCTATAACATCAACACTCCCTCTCAGCTAGGGATGAACTTCCACCTGCACAGGACACATCATATCAGAATGAAAACAAAATAGAATATCACCTCATTGTGATATCAACCATTATGGCTACGTCCATAGATGGTATGAACAAGTGCTCATCACTTAATGTGATGTTGTCACCTCAATGTGACTTTCACCATGGCTCTCCCAGAGGGTGATACACAAGCACAAATAAATCATCACGGATTCCCTCACGTGATGCTGTCATGGAGTCACACACATGACATCCACCATGGCTCTCCCAGAGGGTGGAAAAAAGGGCTTTCACTTCAAATCTCAAAGAGAAATGGATTAAAAAAAAATCATCACGGATTCCCTCACGTGATGTTGTCATGGAGTCACACACATGACATGGAGTCACACACATGACATCCACCATGGCTCTCCCAGAGGGTGGAAACAAGGGCTTTCACCTCAAATCTCTCTCAATAGAGAAATGCATTATCAAGGGCTTGCACCTCAAATCTCTCTCAATAGAGAAATGCATTATCAATCAAGGATCACTGATACTGAGACTCTTTCTCAGTTAAGGCTGCATTCTCCACCATACCAAGCTTTTCTCGAAAGTACACAAACTTGATCCTGGAGAGAGGCTTGGTGAGAATGTCTGCCGTTTGCTCTTCAGTGCTGATATACCTCAACTGTATAGCTTTCCTTTGTACCATATCTCTAATATAGTGGTACTTGATCTCAACATGCTTTGTTCTGTCATGAAACACGGGATTGACAGAAAGCTTTACACAGCTCTGATTATCACAGTGTATAATGGTAGGCTCCATTGATTGTCCAAACAATCCTGCAAGGAGCTTATGAAGCCACACTACCACACAAGCTGCTATGTACTCTACCTCGGTTGTACTCAAGGCCACTGAAGACTGTTTCCTGCTACACCAAGATATCATAGCAGTCCCCATACTGAAGCAACAACCAGAGGTACTCTTCCAATCTAAGACACATCCTGCCCAATCAGAATCAGTAAAACCATGCAGCTCTAAATCCACACCTGAAGAGTATCTCAACCCATATCCAGTTGTTCCACATAAATATCTCAGGATATGTTTAGCTGCTACAAGATGTATTTGCCTTGGTTCACACGTAAACTGGCTAAGTGCACTCACTGCATAGCAGATGTTAGGTCTAGTGTTAACTAGATACATCAATGAACCAATCAACTATCTATACATCGTAGAATCCACTGGTTCTGAACTAGTTGCAGCCTCTTTCAATTTATCTAGATTAGTCTCCATGGGTGTAGACATAGGTTTGCAGTCAATCATACCAAACCTTTTGAGAATGTCAACAGTATACTTGCCTTGACTTAGAATCATCTCATCTGGCTTTTGCCAAACTTCTAAGCCAAGAAAGTAATGCATGACACCTAGATTCTTCATCTCAAACTCTGAAGCTAACTCCTTGCATTTTAGAATTAGATGTTCTTCACCAGTGATAATCAAATCATCAACATATAAAACTAAAATCAAAGCTTCACCATTTACTACCTTGAAGTAGAGGTTAGAATCTGCATCATTCTTTGAGAAACCCAAACTTAATAGATACTGATCAATCCTTTCGTACCAAGCACGAGGAGCTTGCTTAAGACCATACAAGGTCTTTTTCAGTTTGCAAACATGAGACTCCTTTCCATGCACCTCAAATCCTTCGGGTTGCTCAATGTAAACCTCTTCTTCTATTACACCATTTAGAAAGGCTATCTTTACATCCATTTGGTGAATCTTCCATCCTCTAGATGCAACAATGGCAATGATGGTTTTGACAGACGTATATCGAGCCACAGGAGCAAAAGTTTCTTCATAATCAACTCCCTCTTTTTGTGAGAACCCTCTAGCCACAAATCTTGCCTTGTGCTTCTCAATGCTCCCATCAGCTGCATGCTTGATCTTGAAGAGCCACTTAGAAGACACCACAGATTTGCCCTTGGGTCTAGGAACAATATCCCAAACATCATTCTTCAGTATGGACTGATACTCTTCAGTCATGGCATCTTTCCATACTTGCTGACTAGAAGCTTCTTCGACACTTGAAGGTTCTGACTCAATAATCTGACTCATCAAGGCGACATAACTAGAGAACTTGTGAGGTCTCTTGCTTTCTCTGAAAGCTCCTCTTGGAGCTGCAAAACTTTTTGCTTCCTGCATTGTCCTACAAGCCCAAAGAGGTCTTTTCTTTCCAATCACAATATCTAGAGGCCCATCAGTGGGATCCAAGGGCTCAATTGGATCAACATCTTCTTTAGGTTCTGGAGCCTCCTTCAAGTTTTCTAGAATATGATCAACTTCCATATCTTGAGGAGGTTCTTCTTCATCAATCTCCATAGGAGTGCCCTTGGACCTTCTGAAAGCAACATCTTCCTCAAATGTGGCATCTCTACTGATCTCAATAGACTTTTGACCTGGTATGTATATCCTGTAGGCTTTTGATGTTTCACTGTAACCTACAAGAATTCCTTTCTTCCCAGAAGGTTCTAGCTTTGTTCTCTTTTCCTTTGGAATATGAACATAGACTGGACAACCAAAGATCCTCAAATGACTAACTTCTGGTTTCACCCCTGAGAATGCTTCTTCAGGAGTTTTATTCTCTAAGATCCTGTGGGGACTCCTGTTTTGAACATAGACGGCAGTCCTTGATGCTTCAGCCCAAAGAGAGATTTGCAGATCTTGATCATGGATCATAGCTTTCACTGCTTCCACAATAGACCTATTCTTTCTTTCAGCAATACCATTTTGTTGTGGATTATAGGGAACACTGAACTCCCTCTTAATCCCTGCTTCAATACAAAAATCTCGAAAGGTGCTAGAAGTGTATTCTCCATCATTATCGGATCTCAATACCTTGATCCTTTTCCCAGACAGGTTTTCAACCTGTGCCTTGAATTCTCTGAATCTTTCTAATACTTCTTCAAATTCTTTAGATCTCAAGAAATAAATCCAAGTCTTTCTAGAGTAATCATCAATAAAAATAATATAATACAAGAAACCACTAGAAGATGCAATAGACATTGGACCACACAAATCAGAATGAATGAGATCAAGAATACATTTAGATCTACTTTCACTAGAATGAAACGTACCTTTTGTGTTCTTGCCTAGGGCGCATCCCTTGCATGTACCTTCGTGTTCTTGATTGAATTTTGGAAGACCGGTGACCATCTTCTCCATGATAGGTAGAGCACGAAAGTGAATTTGAGCCAATCTTCGATGCCATAGATCGCACATGCTGGAACTGTTATGCACAAGTGCTTGAGGGGGACGAGTGCATAACCTGTAGAGACATTCATGTCTAACACCAATTACTTGAGCAGTTTTGAAGTTGGAGTTCTTTGCCCATATAAGAACTTTGCCTTCAGAAAAGGCAACTTGGTAACCCTTGTCTTCTAATGCTGAAATTGAGACAAGGTTCCTTTTTATCCCTAGAACGAACAGTACATCATTCAACTCCAATGAAATCCCGGAATCCAAGTGAAGAGTGGAGTTTCCAATTCCTTTCACAGAATATCTAGCATCGTCTCCAATAACGACTTGATCACTAGAGTTGCTCTCCACTAAGTTTGAAAGGTGACCCCTGAAACCGGTGATGTGCCTAGAAGCACCACTATCAATCAGCCAAGTGTTGGTGTCGGTAGATACATTGCTTGACAAAGCTGAGTAGAACAGGTAATCACCGAAGTCCTTTTGTGGAGCGATTTCTTCAACATTTGCTGTGGCGACTTGTTGCTTAGGTCTTTGAGGATAATCCTTCGCAAAGTGACCATACTTATCACAACGAAAACATTGAATCTTGGACATGTCTCGTTTCCTTTTGAAGGCAGGAGCACCATCATTTCCGTTTTCTCGATTCCTCTTGAAGAACCCTTTCTTAAAGCCTTTTCCTTTCTTTGACGAATGAGAGGCAAGAACTTGTAATTCTTCATTCTTTCAACTTTGACCAATGCCCCTAGCTGTTAGTCTCGACTCCTCTTGGATACAGTCAATTCTCAATCAATCAAACTTGGGAAGTTTAGATCTTGCACTGATTCCTTGAATAAACGATTCCCATGAAAGCGGAAGACCATTGAGAGCAAGCATAGTCAAATCTTTGTCATCAATCATGTGACCAATTGTAGAGAGTTGATCTCTTATCTCTGAAATCCTCATGAAGTATGTAATAACAGATTCTCCTTTCGCCATTTTCACATGATGAAGTTGTTGCTTCAGTGCAAGAGTTCGACTAGTGTTGTTGATTTCATACATCTCTTCCAAGGTTGTAAACATCTCTCTTGCCGTATCCAACTTGAAGACAATCGGTACAACATGATCCTTGACGGAATCAACCAACACTTTCTTTGCCCTAGTGTCTTTCTTCCTCCACTGCAACTTGTCTTCTTCCTCCTCAGGTTCGGGAACTTTTGTTTTCACAAACTCAGCCAAATCATTCTCTTCCAATGTGAGCATGATCCTGAACCTCCATGATGTGTAGTTCGAAATTCCTTCGAGTCTATCCTCGATTTTCAGACCGTTCACTATCTTGAGAAATTTAGAAGATAGACTGAAAAAGAATAAGGTGAGTGTTGCAAACTAAATCTGATCACGATCTTTTTCACACCCACTCTGATACCATGTTAGAGTTTTTTAGATCAGATTAAACAATGAAAGCACTTAATAATATTGCAACATATAAGACAATGAACACAACAAGATACCCTGGGAAAACCCTCCTCTTGAGGGAGAAAAACCCAGCAAATGAATCTCTTATATAAAGTAGATCAAGAGCAGAAATCTGCTTACAACTTAGGCCCAACAATGGCCAATACTTGATACAAAGAAATCGCCCTTCTTCTAGATGCAAACTATGTAATGAATATGATATCTTCCTTGAATCAAATCTGCTGCTATGAAAGTGCGAATTCTGCTCTGCTCTTAATTGCGAACTTGCTTGAATTGAATGGATGATCAACAATGACAAGAAGACCTTGTATAAATACAAGAGAGGCGCCTCTTCAAGTTAGGTCGGCCCCTTTAGGAAAAACATAAATAATGATAAGTACAATTAGGGTCGGCCCATGAACAAATAGTAAATGCGAATCCATTAGGGTCGACCCTTTGTCATTAATGAATGTTATAGTCATGAATTAAATAGCCGAATGGCTATTCATTTAATTCATGCTCTTCTCCTTGGAATTCGTGCAAAGGAAGTGCAGCCCATAGCTGCTATAACATCAACAACTTGTATGCTGAGTCATCTTGTTATGTCAGTTAGCCACTTCAGCTTGTTGAAAAGTCAAATTGTTAAGAGGTTGAATAATTCTTTGTTTGCCATGAATCATTTATTGGACACCATATACTTTGAAGGGAATTATTTACTATGAAAGTCGTGGGTTATTCCTTTTATCATCGCTGTTTTGGAGGAATATTTGTGTAAGGTGGCATTCATTATTTGTAATGTCTTCAAGCAATGAAACCTTATCTTTGGCATGATATTTCTCTTATATCGTATGAGGCGTTTTAAAAAAGAAGGGGGAATCGATTTTCTTATGAAGGCATTTAAAGGAAAATGGAGGACGTGGTGACTTCTTGTGTCGGGAAGTGCAACGATGACTTGTTTAGAGGCTGCCTTTGTTAATGTTTTGTTGAAGACATTTATTTGCGTCGGTTTTTTCCTACAGAGACGTGTATTCTCCTTGACCTGGATGACGACTATTTTATTAAATTTCATATCTTTAATGATGGCCACGTTTTTGTCTAGCATGGGTCTGAGTAGTATATTTGGCAGAGGCATGGTGTCTTTACTGGTGTTGGGTGAAGCATATACAAAATTTTATATATGAAACAACTCTCTTTTTTTTGCATTGATTTTTGACATAGTAAATGGAAGGAAGTTTCCTTTAGTAACTGCTTCTAATATTGGTGTTGGGTTATTTTCAAGGGGATGTGCTTTCTTTGCTTGATAGATTTTACTTGCTCTAGGTGGCTATTTTTTTTTTTAAATATGGGAGTAAAAATATATGAAGATGAGTAGTGGACGTGTTCTTTTAATGTCTTTAGATGCCATTTCGAGTGAATGAAGACGCTTCTTGAAGGGACGTGTATGCTATTTTGATATTGTTTTCTTGCAAGCATACTGAATATCTTGGTAACGGTTTCTCAAATGAAGATAGCTTAAATCAAATCCTCTTCACTGCATGATTTTTGGAGGATGTGGCAAGTCTAATTTTGGGCGGCTAAATTATTCTACCTCTTGAAAGTGTTTCTTTGGTGGATGTCAGTGTACTTTTGATTTTAAAATCAATACTGACCTGTGCAAGGGTGTTTTTCATATATTCTACTTAGCTTGGAGGTGGCTCCAACTAGACATGTAACGCCTTTTCAGAAGTGTCTCTTCTTCTTCTTCTTTTGTGATTTAGAAGACATTTTTTTGTAATGATTCGAGTTTGGGTATATTGGTATCGAGCTTTGAAGATTGTGAAAAAAGTTATAGTCGTATTCTCTAAATTGAATTTTTGTCAGAATTATAAGGTGCGGCAACGGTGGTGAAAGTGTTTTTAGAAACCTTGTGAAATGGGATACGTCTAAGATAGAGAAGAATGGAGTGTGTAGTGACAGATTCTAAATCGGACCAATTTTGTGTAGATGTGATTGTAGTTGAGATCTTCAAATGTATGAAGTTGAGCATTTGGGGTTGAGGAGTTATATTTGTGCTTCACTATGCAGATAAAGTAATCATATTTACAAGCTAAGTAGGGGTCAGGGTGTTGTGATTCTGAAATTGATTTGGACAGCATGTTGTGAATGTGAGCCTCACAGTACATGTGTAGGCATTTGTTTGAAATCCGTGTTGTAGCATTATCTGTTTTTCGAAGTCTGAAGTTGGTGCTTCAGCAACATTGAAGTTGGTGCTTCAGCTGGTTTGAGGTTGGTGCCTCTACAAATTTAAGTTGGTGCTTTGTGAGAGTTGGTGCTCTCGATGGGTTGGAGCTCACCTATGTAATAGAGTTGGTGCCCTTTGAAGAAATAAAAGCAATATTTTGCCGTGGTTTTTTACCTAAAAGGGTTTTTCACATAATCCTAGTGTTCAACTTTTTCATGTGTTTCATGTTGCTGATTTATGATCTGATTTCTGGTTTACTTGATCAATTTGGTTTAAAGTTTTAAAAAGTTTCAAATACTGATTCACCCCCCCTCCCCTCTCAGTATTTGCTGAGCGATCTTCAATTGGTATCAGAGCCAGTACCTCTACAAAAGCTTAAAAGCTTGAAGGTTGTTTCTGTGCGATCTTAAAATGAATGCTCTGGAAGGACTAGCAATGAATAGGGCCCCTCTATTTGATGGTACAAATTATGCTTTTTGGTGTGTTAGAATGAGAGCTTACTTGATGTCTTTGGGATTTGATGTTTGGAACAACGTTGTGTTTGGTTACACACCTCCTCAGAATCCTCCATCCACTGCTGATGAAAAGAGAGCTTTTGAAAGCAATGCAAAGGCCATAAATGCAATCTTGTGTGGATTGTCAGAAACTGAATTTGTAAAGGTCATGCATTGTGACACTGCTCATTAGCTTTTGAAAGCAACGCAAAGGCCATAAATGCAATCTTGTGTGGATTGTCAGAAATTGAATTTGTAAAGGTCATGCATTGTGACACTGCTCAAGCTATGTGGAATAAGCTCAAGAATGCATATGAAGGAGATGAAAAAGGCCAAGCTTCAGACTCACCAGATGCATTTTGAAAGTCTGAAATGAAAGAGGAAGAGAATATAACTGCTTATTTTCTGAGGGTAGATGAAGTGGTGAACTCTCTTAAGGGTCTTGATGAAAAAGTTGAAGATAGTGTTTATTCAGAAAATCTTAAGGTCATTACCCTCAAGATTTGATTCAAAGATTTCTGCTATAAAAGAGATGGCTGATCTTGATCAAATGTCTATTGATAAGCTCCATGATATTTTGACAGCTTATGAGATGAGAACGAATACTGAATCTTCATCAAAGAAAGAGACAACTTTCAAAGCAACAAAGAAAGACAAACAAAAGGAAAACGTTTCAAGTGGAAGTTCGGATGATAATTCTGATTCAGAAGAAGCATATTACACGCGAAAGTTGAAGAAGGGCTCCGGTAAATACAAAGGGAAGTTGCCTTTTAAATGTTTCAATTGCGGAAAAATAGGACACTATGCATCAAAATGCCCTTATGAGAAGAACGAGGACAACAAGTGTGAAAAGAAATCAAAACATTCTAAGAAGGAGTTTCAAGGTAAGAAGAATAAGCATAAGAAAACTGCTAAAGGTTTTTATTCAAATGATCATGATAGTCCATTAGAAGTTAGTGATATGTCTTCAGAGGAAGAAATTTTGTTTATGGCTGAAGAAGTAAATTCACCTGAGAATGAAGATGAAGATTTTGATGATGAGCAATATAATGAAGAAGCTGAAGTTGATTTTGAAGTAGAACTAATTAGTGCTTTAAGTGAAATTAAAAAACTTAGAAAGAAAAATCAGAACTTGAAGTTGCTGCTCAAAGAAGAAAGTGAAGAAAAATCTGCAAAGTCACAAGCTCTTGAGGATGCAGCATTGAAGGTGGTTGATCTGAAAAATCAGATTGAAGAAGCTGGAAAACTGATCGTTGATTTGAAGATTCAGAATGAAGAAGCAAAGAAGATTCAAGAAGAGCTGAAAAATTAGATCAAGCTAAAAGAAGATAATTGTGAGAAACTTGAAACAAAGATTGTTCTTCGTAGAAAGTTTGACAAATCTTCAACACTGCTGAACCATGAAAGCATAAATAAGAAAAGTTCTGTGTCTTTGGATGATCTTTTGGCCTCACAAAAATAGCCTATTAATAAAGGTGGAGTTGGTCTTAAAGAAGGTCAATGTTCTAAATCCTCTAAAGAAGAACAACATGTTTCTAACGGTGAGAGCTCAAGGAATCCTTCTACAAAAATCAGAAATAATGGTTTCAGACAGCCTTTCAATGCTAGACAAGCACACCTAACCAGGTTTAATCATTCATTCTTTCATGGTTACTATTTTGCTTGCAACTATTTTTGGCATAATTTGGCAGGGGGTAAGGGTATGCCAGATTCTATACGTAACATGCCAACCCCTGCTGGCGAATAGTAGGGGCCATAGAATAGTAGGGGACTTGGGAATAGTTGTTTTCTCACTGCTATTGGTCATAAGTTCATCAGATTGGAGGAATTGGTGATATCTTTAGTTAGAATGACAATGGTAATCACCGATTATATATGTAACATGCCGCCCACCCTAGCTTGGCCACCTAAGGCCAATATGGTCGGCCCCAAAGGGCAAGACGGTGGGGTTGGCCGGCAGCCCACACAAAGCAGCAAATTGTAGGTCGTCTTTTAGAAATAATTTCAAATTTACAAGAAAAAACTCTTTTGCTCCTTTAAGGGACTATAATTATGTTTGCTATAAATGTAATAACATTGGACATAGTGCAAGGTTTTGTAAGAATGACAGGGCAGATCTCTCAAAGAAAGATATGAAGAGCAAGGTTAAGGAAATCAAAGTTTGGAAGAAGAAAGAGAAAGAGGCTGAACCAAAATCTCTGATTGTTCAAACAACTTTTCTTGCACAGAGTGAGAAGAACATTTGGTATGTGGATAGTGGCTGTTCCAGACAATGACCGGAGATGAGAGTAAGTTCTTAACTCTTAAAAAATCAAATGGTGGTAAGGTAAGATTTGGAGGAAACTCATCTGCTAAGGTTGCTGGTAAAGGTACTCTAATGTTGAATGATGGAAAGACTAAAGTTGAGAATGTGCTGTTTGTTGAAGGCTTGAAACATAATTTGCTTAGTGTCAGCCAATTGTGTGATCAAGGTCACAATTTAACCTACAAAACTGATTGTTGCAAGATTAGTAAAGGTGGTGTTGATATTGCTAAAGGCTAAAGCTAGTAGGGCAGCAAATAACTTATATGTCCTTGATGATGATAAAAGTGAAACTTGTTGTTTGAGTTTACTTGATGAATCTTGGTTGTGGCACAGGAGACTTGGTCACATAAATTTTGACAGCCTTGTTCAGATCAGCAAGAAGGAGGTCGTGAGAGACTTGCCAAAACTCATTAAACTATCTGACATTGTGTGCAAAGATTGCCAGTTGAGTTTAGGAGTTTCGAAAAAAAGGAGTACTCAAGTACAATGCCTCTAGAGCTGGTTCATACTGATTTATGTGGACCAACAAGGACAGCAAGCTTGCAAGGTGAGAGATACTTTATGCTCTTAATTGATGACTACTCACGTATGACTTGGGTGGCCTTTTTGAAGGAAAAATCAGAAGCATTGGAGAAGTTCAAAGATTTTAAAGCTTTGGTTGAAAATGAGAAGGGATTGAAAATCAAATGCTTGCGATTAGATAATGGAGGTGAGTTTACCTCTAATGATTTTGAAAGCTTTTGTGAAAAATCTGGTATCAAAAGACAATTTTCAGCTGCTAGGACACCTCAACAAAATGAGGTGGTTGAGAGAAAAAACATGACAGTTTAGGAGATGGCTCGAAGCATGATGAATGAATCTAAGGTAAGTGATTGTTTTTGGAAAGAAGCTGTTCATACAGCTGTCTATATTTAGAATAGAAGTTTGGTAAGGGCAAAGCACAACAAGTCACCATATGAACTATGGAATGGTAAGACATCAACTGTTAAGCATTTTAAGATTTTTGGCAGCCCTTGTTATATTAAGGAAGATGAGGATAATTTAGGCAAACTTGATCCTAGAGCAGATGAAGGTATTTTTTTAGGATATTCCTCTAAAAGTAAAGCCTACAAATGTTTTAATAAGAGGTTGCATAAGATAGTTGAGAGCACTAATGTAAAGATTCATGAGATTGTTAACTCCTCTAAGAAATTGCAAAGTTGTGATGATAGCTTGCAGGATGATGAGGCTGAAAATGGTAATCAGCAAAGTTCTTTGAATACACAAGTTGGGACAACAAGCAACAATGCTAGAAATGCCCCTAGCGACAGTCAAAATGAAGGAGTTGGTACACTTTCTGAGGATGGAACAGTAGAAAGTCATGAAAATGAAACCTCTATCAGGACTTCTCTCAAAACAACATCAAGATTTGTTGAAAAGAACCATCCTATCAATCAGATTATGCAAGAGGACAGACCTAGATCATCAAGAAGGAATGTTAATTACTATGAAGATGATGACATTTCACTGTTGTCCATGATTGAACCTAAAACTTTTGAAGAGGCAGCAAAAGATAAATCATGGGTAGCTGCTATGAAGGAAGAATTAGACCAAATCCAAAAGAGTGAAACATGGGAACTTGTCCCAAGGCCTAAGGACAAGAATGTGATTGGCACAAAGTGGGTTTTCAGGAACAAATTGAATGAGAATGGTCAAGTGGTGAGAAACAAGGCAAGGTTAGTGTGTAAGGGTTACGCTCAAGTTGAAGGTATAGATTTTGATGAAACTTTTGCACCTGTTGTTAGATTAGAGGCAATTAAAATGTTTTTAGCTTTTGCCTCTTTTAAAGGTTTTAAAGTTTTTCAAATGGATGTTAAATCTGCCTTTTTAAATGGTGATTTAAATGAAGAGGTTTATGTAGAACAGCTCGATGGTTTTATTTTGTTAGAGAATCAAGATTTTGTGTGCAAGTTGAAAAAGGCATTGTATGGCCTAAAACAAGCACCTCGTGCTTGGTATGACAAACTGAATAGTTATTTGCTACAACAAGGGTTCAGAAGAGGTATTGCGGACAACAACTTGTATATCAAAGAGGAAGGTAAAAACATGCTGATTGTAGTTGTTTATGTTGATGATCTGATTTTTGGTAGTGATTGTGAACAAATGTGTAAGGTTTTTGCTACCAACATGAAGATGGAATTTGAAATGTCTATGTTGGGGGAGTTATCTTTTTTCCTTGGGCTGCAAATTCTTCAATCTAACGAAGGTATCTTTATTTCCTAAACCAAATACATTAGAGAGATGCTGGAAAGGTTTAAAATGGAAGATTGTACTTGTAAATGTAATCAAATCTTTATCAAATAGGATCCTAAGAAATCTAAGGAATTACTAAGGTCTGAAATTCTGTGTGAGAATTCTAAGTCAAATACCAATTTCCAGATTTCTTCTCTTATGCTAAATGCGCTGATTGCAGAACATTAATAAATTTCGATGTTTGCATATCAATGAGGGAACCACCATAAGTATGTTGGAGACCCACCTCTAAGAGACGCGTCTCATGAGAGGACGTGTCTCCACAAGTGGTGACATGTGTGCTCATGGGATGTGTCCCTTTGAGCGCGCGGGTTCCACACATGACCGACTAACATTCGGTTAGTGTCTTAACACACACACATAACCTTATATGTGGCGGGTATATAATATGAGTTCCGATTATTATTTAAATACAAAATTTTAACATCATTTATTTTATCGAATTTATGCATGCTTATAAATTTGATTTCACTTATTTTCCAGAAATATTTATTTTGAAGAATAGCCTTGATCACATATAAATGATGATGTTGCTTTCAGCAATCATCATTTATATATGACCGAAGCTACCATTCATCAACACTCCCTCTTAGCTAGGGAAGATATTTCAAATCAAATAAGTGGAGATATCACCTTCACACGTGATATCGAAGACATGGTATGTTTTCTCAATATTGTCAAGTCACATGACATTCTTCATAACACATCTTCATTATGGTATGTGCACTGACATCAAGTCACATGATGTCTACCATAATAATTCATGGCATGTCCATGGATATAATTATCCACCATGATTTATCTCTTAAGGATCACAATGATCTTCAAATGACATCAAGTCCCATGATATCCATCAAAGTGTCCAAGAGATACTATCATGATATGTCCACAGATATCAAGTCACATGATATCTATCATGATAGTTTAACTCATCATTTGTAGAGTTGTCACTTTACAATGTCACATACAAGTGTTCATTATTAGAAAGATCGTCACCTTTCAATAATGTACACAGGGGGTGTAGGCCCATAAGGTCATGGAGTCACACACATGACAAAAGAGTTTACACATTAAACATCTTTATATATTAGTACAATTTTTAAACAATTTGTATTTCAAACATAAATATCAAATTACATTTCAACCATACCAAGTTTCTTCCTGAAGTGCTCTACCTTGATTCGGGAGAGAGGCTTGGTGAGAATGTCTGCAGTTTGATCATTTGTACTAACATACTCCAATTGGATCACTTTCCTTTCCACCATATCTCTAACATAATGATAGGGGATCTCAATGTGCTTAGATCTATCATGGAAGACAGGATTTACAGAGAGTTTGATGCAACTCTGATTATCACAATGAATAATTGTAGGATTCAAGGGCTCACAAGCAATTTATGAAGCCAAACTGCTTCTCTTGCTCCCATAGAGGCTGCAATGTATTCAACTTTTGTTGAGCTCTGTGCAACTAAAGACTGTTTTCTGCAAATCCAGGAGATCATAGCCGATCCTAAACTGAAGCAACATCCTGATGTGCTTTTCCGATCGGTTACACTTCCAGCCCAATCTGAATTAGAGTACCCATGTAGATCTAGTTGGTTATTCTTGTAAAGAAGACCATATCCAATAGTGCCTTGAAGATATCTCAAAATATGTTTCACAACCATTAGGTGAATTTCCTTTGGCTCACACATGAATTGGCTGAGAACATTCACTGCATAGCAAATATCAGGTCTGGTGTTAACCAGATACATCAAGGATCCAATCATCTGTCTATAAAGGGTTGGATCTGCACACTTGGATTCTGTTGCTGCTTCTTTTAGTTTGTGGAGGTTGGTTTCCATAGGTGTAGACATCGGTCTACAGTCCAACATTCCAAATCTCTTCAGAATATCAATAGTATACTTCCCTTGGTTTAGTATGATGCCCTCTGATTTCTGCCATACTTCCAAACCTAGGAAGTAGTGTAGAATACCCAAGTCTTTCATGTCAAATTCAGAAATTAGATCCTTCTTTCCTTGAGCAATGAGGTGATCTTCTCCTGTTATCAGCAGGTCATCAACATATAAAATAATTATTAGCATATCACCTTTGATTACCTTGAAGTAGAGATTGGAGTCAGCATCATTCTTGGAAAATCCTAGTCCCAAGAGATAGCTGTCAATTCTTTCATACCAGACCCTGGGAGCCTGTTTAAGTCCATAGAGGGTTTTCTTCAGTCTGCACACATGTGAGTTAGGTTTATGTATCACAAAACCTTCAGGCTGTTCCATATAGACTTCCTCTTCAATGGTTCCATTTAGGAAGGCAATTTTCACATCCATTTGATGGATCTTCCAACTTTTAGCTGCAACAATGGCTAACATTGCTCTCACCGATGTGTAACGGGCAACATGTGCAAATGTTTCTTCATAATCAATGCCTTCCTTTTGAGAAAAACCTCTTGCCACAAAACATGCTTTATGTTTTTCTATACTGCCATCAGCAACATGCTTGATTTTGAAGAGCCATTTGGAAGAGACAACAGATTTCTCTTTCGGTCTAGGCACTATATCCCATACATCATTCTTTAGAATGGACTGATATTCTTCCGTCATTGCATCCTTCCATGCTTGATGTCTGAAGGCTTCTGTAACACTGACAGGTTCTGAGTTTACGATGTTGTTCATTAGAGCAACATAGCTAGAGAACCGTTTGGGTCTTTTACTTTCCCTAAACGTTCCTTTGGGTGCTGCATGATCCTCGGCTTCTTTGATCATCTTTCTAGCCCAAAGTGGCCTCTTTTTGCCGTTGTCATTTGTATTCTCATCTGAAGTAGAAGGAAGTTCATGTGGCATTTCATCAGGATGCTCCCTCTGAATCTCAGGAGCAGGTTCCATTTCAGGTACTCTAGGGGAATAGGTTTCTATCTCACTAGAACTTCTTGCCCTCTTGAATGCAATGTCTTCTTCAAAGATGACATCTCTGCTCAATTCAATTTGTTTCTGCCCGGGTACGAATATCCTGTAGGCTTTGGAGGTTTCACTATAACCCACAAATACCCCCTTCTTTCCGGAAGGTTCTAGTTTGAATCTCTTCTCTTTGGGCACATGAATATAGATAGGGCAGCCAAAAATCCTAAAATGACTAATGTCAGGTTTTATGCCAGTAAAGGCTTCCTCAAGAGTTTTGTTATCAAGATGAGAATGAGGACATGTATTTTGGATGTAGACAGCAATCCTAGAGGCTTCTATCCAGAAAGAGGTTTCAATGTTTTGGTCAAGCAACATTGCTTTAGCAGCTTCTACAATGGTTCTATTTTTTCTTTCAGCAACCCCATTTTGTTGAGGGTTGTAGGCAACTGTGAACTCCCTCTTAATTCCAGCACTCATGCAGAATTCCTTAAAAATTTCAGAGGTGTATTCTTTCCCATTGTTTGTCCTTAAGGTTTTTATTTTCTTCCCGGAGAAGTTTTCAGTAAGGGCTTTGAACTCTTTGAACCTTTTGAGGATTTCTATTGACTCTTTACATTTAAGGAAATAGATCTAGGTTTTCCTAGAGAAGTCATCTATAAATATGACATAGTATAGAAATCCTGCTTTAGAGGGTACATACATGGGTCCACATAAGTTTGAGTGAACCAGTTCTAACACATTTAGGGTTTTGCTCAAGCTATTGTGAAAGGATCCCGTTGTATTCTTTCCTAAGGCACAACCTTTACAAGGTCCTTCATGAGATGGTTTTAACTTAGGTAAGCCTGTTACAAGTTTTTCCACAGAAGGTAGGGCACGGAAATGAAGGTGTCCTAATCTTCTACGCCAAATCTCATTTGAATCAAAGGTGTCAAGGGTAAGGGCTTGTTTAACTTCAGTGCATAGTTTGTAAAGGTACCCTTGTCTTAAGCCTATGGTTTGGGCTTTCTTGATAGTTGAGTTCTTAGGCCATGCTAGAACTTTCCCATCCATAAAGGTAACTCTATATCCATTGTCTTCAAGGGCAGAGATGGATATTAGATTCCTCTTTATTCCAAGTACGAATAAGACTCCAGTGAGTTTGAGGGAGAGACCAGATTTCAATTTGATGGAGCAAGTTCCAACCCCTTTTACAGGATGTGCAAAATCATCCCCAATAGTTACTTCTTCATCATTCTTTTTAGTCATAGTGTCTAGGTGTTCTCTAAACCCTGTGATGTGCCTTGAAGAACCACTATCAATTACCCAGTTGTTGATATTGTTAGATACTTGACTTGATAAGGCTGAATAGAATACAAATTTCTCAGAGTCATAGTCTGTATTTGATTTTCCTACTTTAGCAAAAGATGCTTGTTGTTTTGATCTATCAGGGCACTTCATTGCATAGTGCCCATATTGATCACATCTGAAACATTGTATTTGAGAGATGTCTTTCCTCTTCTTAAATGATCCTTTTCCATAGGAATTTCTCTTTCTCTTGAATGATCCTTTCCCGTAAGAATTCTTCTTACCCCTTTTATTAGATGTTGTGTTGAGCACATGAATATCCTCATCCAAATTTCAGTTTGATGGAGCAAGTTCCAACCCCTTTTACAGGGTGTGCAGAATCATCCCCAATGGTTACTTCTTCATCAGTCTTTTCAGTCATAGTGTCTAGGTGTTCTCTGAATCCTGTGATATGTTGAGAGGAACCACTACCAATTACCTAGTTGTGGGTGTTGTTAGATACTTGACTAGATAGGGCTGTATAGAACACAAAGTTCTCAGATTTATGATCTGAATTTGTCTTTGCTACTTTGGCAAAAGATGCTTGTTGCTTTGATCTGTTAGGGCACTTCATTGCATAGTGGCCATATTGATCACATCTAAAGCATTGAACTTGAGAGATGTCTTTCTTCTTAGAAGATCCCTTTCCATTGGAATTTCTCTTTCTTTTAAAAAATCCTCTCTTGTAGGAGTTTTTCTTAGTCCTTTAATTAGACGTTGTGTTGAGTACATGAATGTCTTCATCTATGTTCTTCTGTTTATTTTCTTTTGTGGAGAGTCTTGTTTCCTCTTGAAGGCAGTCTGTTCTTAGCCTATCAAATTTGGGGAGTTTAGACCTCGCACTTATTCCTTGAACAAATGACTCCCATGAGTTTGGTAGGATTCCTAGTGCAATTAGAGTTAACTCTTTGCTATCAACCTGATATCCAATTGTGGATAATTGATCCCTTAGTTCAATGATCTTCATGAAGTATGCATTGATTGTTTCTCCTTTGTTTATTTGGATATTGTTGATTTGCCTCTTTAATGCAAGAGTCATACTTGTATTGTTGATCTCATAGGTGCTCTCAAGAGATTTGAACATTTGATATGCAATTTCATGTTTTGCTAGGATGGGCACTATATGATCCCTAACTGCATCTACTAGGATTTTCATGGCCTTTTCATTGTTTTCAATCCATTGAGTTTTCTCAGGATCAGCCTCTGGTTCCTTTTTGTTTTCTCTCACAAGTGAGTCTAATTTGTTCTCCTTAAGAATCATCATTATTCTAAATTTCCATGATGTGAAGTTGTTTGCTCCTGCAAGACGATCTTCAAATCTGATCACACTTGACTTTATGAAGAATGTGATGTGAATTCGATTTTAGAAAATACGAATTTTCTAGAGCAATCTGATATCTAGATTTGATTTGGATTCACACAACTTGGCTCTGATACCATGTAAATGTAATCAAATCTTTATCAAATAGGATCCTAAGAAATCTAAGGAATTACTAAGGTCTGAAATTCTGTGTGAGAATTCTAAGTCAAATACCAATTTCCAAATTTCTTCTCTTATGCTAAATGCGCTGATTGTAGAACATTAATAAATTTCAATGTTTGCATATCAATGAGGGAACCACCATAAGTATGTTGGAGACCCGCCTCTAAGAGACGCGTCTCATGAGAGGACGTGTCTCCACAAGTGGAGACACGTCTGCTCATGGGACGTGTCCCTTTGAGCGCGCGGGTTCCACACATGACCGACTAACATTCGGTTAGTGTCTTAACACACACACATAACCTTATATGTGGCGGGTATATAATATGAGTTCCGATTTATATTTAAATACAAAATTTTAACATCATTTATTTTATCGAATTTATGTATGCTTATAAATTCGATTTCACTTATTTTCCAGAAATATTTATTTTGAAGAATAGCCTTGATCACATATAAATGATGATGTTGTTTTCAACAATCATCATTTATATTTGACCGAAGCTACCATTCATCAACAGTACTCCTATAAGTACTCCAATGGTAATAGGCTGCAAACTTAGTAAAGATGATGAGTCTTCAGATGCTAATCAAACACTTTACAGGTCTATGATAGGAAGTTTGTTGTTGCAACAGCTACTAGGCTTGATATAATGAAAGTTGTAGGTTATGTTGCAAGATTTCAGGCTGCCCCTAAGGAAACACATGTTCATGCAGTTAAAAGAATTTTTAAATATCTCAAAGGTACTATGGATTATGGTCTTTGGTATCCTAGTGGAAAATATTTCACATTAACAACTTTTACAGATGCAGATTGGGGTGGCTCTGTTGATGATAGGAAGAGCACGAGTGGAGGTGCTTTCTTCCTTGGGAAGTGTTTAGTTCATGGCACACTAAAAAGCAAACCTTAGTTTCTCTTTCAATTGCTAAAGCGAAATATATAGCAATGGTATCTTGTTGCACACGGGTTCTTTGGATGAAGCAAACTTTGAAAGATTTCAAGGTAGATTTCAGTCATCCCATTTCTATTTATTGTGACAACACGAGTGCTATCAACATATCTAAAAATCCTGTTTTGCACTCTAGTACTAAGCATATTCCGATCAAATATCATTTCTTGCGTGAACAAGTCAGTGATTTGCAGGTAAAGCTTGAATATGTTTCTACTAAGGATTAGCTTGCAGATGTTTTTACTAAGCCCTTGCCCATAGATACTTTTGAAAGGTTAAGACAACAGTTAGGAGTGGTTTCACTCCATCATTGAAGGGTTGTATTACTCAGGGGGAGTATTCATTGTATTATTCTATGTCCCTCTTTTGTGTTTGCAGACTTCATAACAGTTTTGTATCAGTTTTTGGTTACATTGCAGCCTTGTTTCAGTCATTGATGTCAAAGGTGGAGCAGGATTGTAGGGGGAGAAGCTCTATTCTTTTGGTTTCTTATGGTGTTGTTGCCATCAATGAAAAAAAAGGGGGAGATTGTTGAAGTTTTTAGTCATTGATGTCAAACCATTTCAGATTGATGGAGGATTACTCAAAGTAATAGAGTTTTATTGCTGTTGATTATTCATCAGATTTCTACTTGACCTGCTTGAGTTGGGTGGTTGTCTACTTGTGCTGCTTGGGTGTTTGCTTCAGCTGTGTGCCTGTCTACTTCAGCAGCTTGGCTATTTACTTCATAGATGAAAAACACACAGGAAAATCGCCAAAATCGTGAGTAATCGCGTGCAGAAGTGGAGGGCGATTTAATAGCCCAAATACTCGCAGCTGTAAGTCACACAAAAACACGTGCATTTTAGGGAAAAAAATCGTTTTTAAAGAGGTATAAAAGGCAACAAAAGAAAAAAAACGTCAGTTATTTTTTCATTTGAAACCCTTCTTAGTCGATTTCTGGCACTCTGAGCACAACGCGACGCGGCTAGGGCACGGGAGGACGTGCACGACTTCACTGATTTTTGGGTCGATTTTTCAGGTTTTTACTTCATTCGAAACCTTCCTTGTTCATTGACGCCATTGTTTTGAAAAAAATTCCGTCTGTTAATTGATTTTGCTCTGATTTTTTGTGTTCTTTGCATTTTTATCTGCCTTTGTTCATCTTCGACGTGCGTTCGTTATGGTTTTTGTTCATTTGTTTTCTTTTTTCATTATTTTAATGTATATTTATTTATTGATATATATATGTAATCATATATTACTATATAATATATATAAATATAAAATAATAAATATTTATTATCTTATATATAAATAAAAATATTCATATAATATTATATTTAATATTTATTACATTCTAGGTTATATACATTTATTTTATATTTATATAATAAACATTTATATTATTAATTGTATATTTATAAATATGTAATAATATATATTATATATTTATAAATATGTAATAATATATATTATACATTTATAAATATGTAATATATATTTATTATTTTATATTTATATATATATATTTATTTTATATAGTTATTTTATATTTTTTATATTTATATATTTAGTTTTGAGTAGTAAGTGTTGAGACTTTGACTAGTATTTGCTTTTGAAAGAATAGAATAATTAATAAGCAAGGCTTCTTAAAAATAAACTATTTATGACCCTGAATACATGTCGTCTTATCCTTTTGTTTTTTTCATCCCTTGACATCAATATAGTAATTTAGTTTGTTTTACTTTTTTCTGTTTGGACTCTTGGAGTAACTTTGAAATTTTCTGTTGAAATTTGTTTGGAAAATGTTTTGAAACTAATTAATTTCATTTTTTATTTTTTTTGCTAGGTTCTCATTCGTAATTTGCTAAAAGAATATGGCTTCAACAAGTAAAAAGAGTGGTGGCAAACCAAGAGATCCTTGTTGGAAGCATGGAACACCGGGTGTAGCACAAGGAGAGGTTATTTGCAACCATTGCACTGAGTCTCATTTTGGTGGCATAAACCGATTGAAATACCACCTTGCACGAATCCCTTGCCGAGATGTTAGACCATGTAAAAATGCACCCAAAGAGGTTGAGATGGAGACCAAAGCACTCCTTGCAGCATTTGACCAAAGGAAGGAAAATAAAAAGAGAACAACAGAGGCAATGGGAGCCCCATATGCAGATTTCAGTTCTACAGGGTCACAAAGGGTTATGGGAGGCTCTTCTTCTCTTGGGCCACAGATACGAGGATTAAGAACTGGGAGTGTGGGTAGCCTCAGTTCTAGTTTTTTTGTTCCACATAATACTCCTGGTGCACAACCTTCATTGGAAGGTACTTCTTGGAATAAAGAGTTGCAAAATGAGGCAAAGTTGGCATTTGCTAAATTTTGGTACTACAACAATATTCCATTCAATGTTGCTTCTAGTCCTTATTGGGAAGGGTTGGTCACTGCATTGATCGTAGCAGGTAAGGGGTTCAAGGCCCCAAGTCGTTATCAGTTGAGTGGGCCAATATTGTAGAATGAGGTCCAAAACACACAAACTAGTGGAGGAACAAAGGAGAAATCGGGAAAAGAATGGCTGCACCATTATATCTGATGGGTGGACAAATGACAGAAATAGGACACTCATCAACTTTCTAGTGGCTTCAAGGGGACAATTGGTATTTCTAAAATCAGTTGATGCCTCCAGTGAAACAAAAAATTCAGAGACCTTGTGCAACATGTTGGATGAGGTGGTGATGGAAGTAGGAGTTCAAAATGTAATTCAAATTGTGACCAACAATGCAACTGCATATGTGGCAGTTGGTAATCTTCTAATGGCGAGGCATCCTACATTATTTTGGAGCCCTTGTGCTGCCCACTGTCTTGACTTGCTCCTTGAGGACATAGGGAAACTAAGTTGGGTGAAGAATGTGGTTGAAGATGGAAGGAATATCACAAAGTTCATCTACAATCACACATGGGTCCTAAGTCTTATGAGAGAGCACACTGATGGTAAGGATCTTGTGTGATCAGGAGTCACACGCTTTTCCACCAATTTCCTCACCTTGTAGAGCATTTTAGCTACATTTTCCAACCTCAAGCGCATGTTTGTGAGTGAAAAATGGTTGGAGAGTCCTTATTCCAAGAAGCCTAAAGCAGATAAAGTCAAAAAGACCATTTTTGATGATAGATTTGCCAATAAAATGGAGGAGATCATCAATGTAAGTTTTCAAACTTTGATTGATGATTTATTTTTTTGCTTTCTAATATTACAACTTGCTGATTTTGTTAATTTTTTTATATTTTAGGTGTCAGAACCGTTGGTTAGAGTTCTACGATTGGTGGATGGGGATAAAAGCCCCATGGGGTGGCTATATGAGGCCATGGATAAGGCCAAAGAGGCAATTCAACATTTATATGGGTCAAACAAGACCAAATATGAACCCATATGGCGCATAATAGATCGGAGGTGGAATCGACAACTCCACCAACATATTCATGCTACTGCCCACTTTTTGAACCCCAAGTTTTATTTCTCTCCTACTTTCAAAGAAGATGCAAAGGTTCTTGTTGGCCTCAACACATGCATTGAGAGATTGGTTAGTAATGATGAGCTTCGAGATCTCATACTTGATGAGATACAGAGCTATAAGAAGGCCGAAGGGCCATTGTTTTCTTCCAAAGATTGCATTCGTAGGAGAGACTCTACAACCAGGTAACAAATTCATGTGTCTAATATTGTTTTACTACTTATGTTAATGTTTAAGTTTATTAAATCCTTACTAAGTTATAAATGACAATTGTTATCCTTGCAAATTTGTGGTGGGAAGATTATGGTGCCAGAACGCCTAATCTTCAAAAGGTTGCCATTTGTATTTTATCTCAGCCTTGTAGTGCATCTGGTTGTGAGCGCAACTGGAGTGTCTTTGAGGCCATTCACACGAAGAAGTGCAATCGGTTGACTCAAAAGCGGTTGAATGACCTTGTTTACATTCGGTACAACCTTCGGTTGCATGAGAAGAAGGTACAAGGGTAGAGTTCACATGAAGCACTTGACCTTGATGACATTGATCCATTCTCAGATTGGATTGCTGAGCTTGATGAGGTCGATGTGGAACCATGGATAAGTGATGATGAGTTCGCTGAGATGGAGAGGGAGGCAGAGGAAGCTAAATGGGAAGCAGAGGTGGTAGCATATGAGGAGGAAGAAGGCAAGCTTGATTAGTCAACAGAGGTTTCTTCACACACACAGCTTGATCCTATCCCTATGGATGAGGCACCTGTTGGCGGACCTCTTGAGGCTCCTATTGAGAACACTGCAACTATACCATCTACTTCAGCAGCACACACAAAGCAGCGACAAAAGCTTTTGAGTTTTAGTCGTAGAAGAAATTTAGGATAGATAATATTTATTGATATTGAAACTTGAAGTTGATATGTATTGAGAAGTTGAACTTGTTTTTTGGTCTATGATACATTGATGATTGATATGTATTAAGGTTTTAAACTATAATTTTGATTTATATATGATGAAATCAGTTGATACATTGATGATTGATATGTATTAAACTCTAATTTGTTTTATATATGATGAAACTAGTAATATGTTCTAAAAATTCAGTTTATATGTGTGTTTTTAAAGAATATTTTAAAAAATTATGTATTTTCAAATGTTATAAATTTGCCGAGTTTTTCCTCGAGTTTTTGCCGAGTCCCGAGTTTTTAAAATTTTGGGTTTGCCGAGTTATTGCCAAGTCCAAGTTTTTCAACTATGGTTTACTTCAACTCCTTGCTTGGTTACTTGTAGGCCAAGTCATCTTGTTATGTCAGTTAGCCACTTCAGCTTGTTGAAAAGTCAAATTGTTAAGAGGTTGAATAATTCTTTGTTTGCCACGAATCATTTATTGGACACCATATACTTTGAAGGGAATTATTTACTATGAAAGTCGTGGGTTATTCCTTTTATCATCGCTATTTTGGAGGAATATTTGTGTAAGGTGGCATTCATTATTTGTAATATCTTCAAGCAATGAAACCTTATCTTTGGCATGATATTTCTCTTCTATCGTATGAGGCGTTTTAAAAAAAAAGAAGGGAGAATCGATTTTCTTATGAAGGTATTGAAAGGAAAATGGAGGACGTGGTGACTTCTTGTGTCGAGTAGTGCAACGACGACTTGTTTAGAGGCTGCCTTTGTTAATGTTTTGTTGAAGACATTTATTTGTGTCGGTTTTTTCCTGCAGAGACGTGTATTCTCCTTGACCTGGATGGTGGCTATTTTATTGAATTTCATATCTTTAATGATGGCCACGTTTTTGTCTAGCACGGGTTTGAGCAATATATTTGTTAGAGGCATGGTGTCTTTACTGGCATTGGGTGAAGCATATACATAATTTTATATATGAAACGACTCTCTTTTTTTTGCATTGATTGTTGACATAGTAAATGGAAGGAAGTTTCCTTTAGTAACGACTTCTAATATTGGTGTTAGCTTATTTTCAAGGGGACGTGCTTTCTTTGCTTGATAGGTTTTACTTGCTCCAGGCGACTATTTAAAATAAATAAATATGGGAGCCAAAAATTATGAAGATGAGTAGTGGACGTGTTCTTTTAATGTCTTTAGATGCCATTTCGAGTGAATGAAGACGTTTCTTTAAGGGATGTGTATGCTATTTTGATATTGTTTTCCTGCAAGCATATTGAATATCTTGGTAACGGTTTCTCAAATGAAGATAGCTTAAATCAAATCCTCTTCACTGTATGATTTTTGGAGGACGTGGCAAGTCTAATTTTGAGCGGCTAAATTATTCTACCTCCTGAAAGCGTTTCTTTGTTGGATGTCAGTGTACTTTTGATTTTAAAATCAATATTGACCTATGCAAGGGTGTTTTTCATATATTCTACTTAGCCTGGAGGCGGCTCCAACTTGACATCTAACCCATTTTTCAGAAGTGTCTCTTCTTCTTTTGTGATTTAGAAGACATTTTTCTGGAATGATTCGAGTTTGGGTATATTGGTATTGAGTTTTGAAGATTGTGAAAAAATTATGGAGTTGTATTCTCTAAATTGAATTTCTGTTAGAATTATATGGTGCAACAATGGTGGTAAAAGTGTTTTTAGAAACCTTGTGAAATGGGATACGTCTGAGATAGAGAAGAATGGAGTGTGTAGTGACAAATTCTAAATCAGATCAGTTTTGTGTAGATGTGATTGTAGTTGAGATCTTCAAACGTCTGAAGTTGAGCATTTGGGGCTAAGAAGGAGTTATATTTGTGCTTCACTGTGCAGATAAAGTAATCATATTGTTGATTTCAGGTAGCTTCGGTTAGATATAAATGATGATTGCATTTATGCATTATCGTCATTTATATATAATCGAAATCTACTATAATATTTGCAAGTAAGTTATCCGAATTCTGTTCTTTAGTAAATTCGAATTTAAATGTTGATTGAACTCAGCCTTCACTAATCGTTGTTTGCTAGACACTTATGGGTGGTTGGAGATTAGCCACCGATAATCATCGGTTGACTAAGAGGAGTCTGCGCGCTCAAGGGACATGTCCCATGAGCGGACGTGTCTCCACACGTCCTCTCATGAGACGCGTCTCTCCTTGAGACGTGTCTCCTCTCTATGATATAAAAGCGCCATTCGATCTTCTATTACAGATATCAAAATCAATTAATATTCTGCAATAGGAAGACCAGGAAAATAAAGATTAGAATTCTGACTTAGAACACATATACAGAATTTGACATTTAGGTTTTGCCATTTATTCTTAGAATAATTTGATCAGATTTGATTACATTCACATGGTATCAGAGCGAAGTTGACAAAATCCGAATCAAATCTAGATATCAGATTATTTAGAAAAATTGTATTTTTAAGAAATCAAATTCACATCACATTCTTCATAATGTCAAGTGTGATCAGATTTGAAGACCGTCTTGAAGGTGCAAACAACTTCACATCATGGAAATTCAGAATCATGATGATTCTAAAAGAAAATAAGTTACTCATTTGTGAAAGAAAACAAGAGAGAACAAGAGGATGATCCGGAGAAAACTCAATGGATTGAGAACAATGAGAAAGCCATGAAAATTTTAGTAGATGCAGTAAGGGACCATATAGTACCTATTTTGTCAAAACATGAGACTGCATATCTAATGTTCAAATCCCTTGAGAGCACCTTTGAAATAAACAACACCAGTAGGACTCTTGCATTAAAAAGACAACTTAACAATGTTCAAATAAACAAAGGAGAAACTATTAATGCATACTTCATGAGAATCACTGAACTAAGGAATCAATTATCAACAATTGGATATCAAATTGATAGCAAGGAGTTAACACTAATAGCTCTAGGAGGCCTACCAAACTCATGGGAGTCATTTGTTCAAGGAATAAGTGCGAGATCTAAACTCCCTAAATTTGATAGGCTAAGAACAAACTGCTTACAAGAAGAAACAAGACTCTCAACAAAAGAAAACAAACAGAAACCCGTAGATGAGGATATTCATGTGCTCAACACAACATCTAATAAAAGGGGTAAGAAGAATTCTTACGGGAAAGGATCATTCAAGAGAAAGAGAAATTCCTATGGAAAAGGATCATTCAAGAAGAGGAAAGACATCTCTCAAATACAATGTTTCAGATGTGATCAATATGGGCACTATGCAATGAAGTGCCCTGATAGATCAAAACAACAAGCATCTTTTGCTAAAGTAGGAAAATCAAATACAGACTATGACTCTGAGAAATTTGTATTCTATTCAGCCTTATCAAGTCAAGTGTCTAACAATATCAACAACTGGGTAATTGATAGTGGTTCTTCAAGGCACATCACAGGGTTCAGAGAACACCTAGACACTATGACTGAAGAGACTGATGAAGAAGTAACTATTGGGGATGATTCTGCACATCCTGTAAAAGGGGTTGGAACTTGCTCCATCAAATTGAAATCTGGTCTCTCCCTACAACTCACTGGAGTCTTATTCGTACCTGGAATAAAGAGGAATCTAATATCCATCTCTGCTCTTGAAGACAATGGATATAGGGTTACCTTTATGGATGGGAAAGTTCTGGCATGGCCTAAGAACTCCACTATGAAGAAAGCTCAAACCATAGGTATAAGATAAGGTTATCTTTACAAACTATGCACTGAAGTCAAGCAAGCCCTTACCCTTGATACTTCTGATTCAAATGAAATTTGGCATCAAAGATTAGGACACCTTCATTTCCGTGCCCTACCTTCTGTGGAAAAACTAGTAACAGGATTGCCTAAATTAAAACAAACTCATGAAGGAGCTTGTAAAGGGTGTGCCCTAGGAAAGAATACAAAGGGATCCTTCCATAATAGTTTGAGTGAAACCAAAGACGTGTTAGAACTGGTTCACTCTGATTTATGTGGACCCATGTTTGTACCCTCCATGGCGGGCTTCCTATACTATATAATATTTATAGATGACTTCTCTAGGAAGACCTGGATTTATTTTCTTAAGTGTAAAGAGTCAATAGAAATCCTTAAAAGGTTTAAGGAGTTCAAAGCTTTTACTGAAAACTTCTCCGGGAAGAAAATCAAAATTCTAAGGACAAACAATGGGAAAGAATACACTTCTGAAATCTTTAAAGAATTTTGCATGAATGCTGGGATTAAGAGGGAGCTTACAGTAGCCTACAACCCTCAACAAAATGGTGTTGCTGAAAGAAAAAATAGAACTATTGTAGAAGTTGCAAAAGCAATGTTATTTGAGCAGAACATAGAAACCTCATTCTGGGCAGAAGCCTCTAGAATTGCTGTTTACATCCAAAATAGATGTCCACATTCTCATCTAGACAACAAGACTCCCGGAGAAGCTTTCACTGGTATAAAACCTGACATTAGTCACTTAAGGATCTTTGGTTGCCCAGTCTACATTCATGTACCTAAAGAAAAGAGATTCAAACTAGAACCTTCTGGAAAGAAAGGGGTATTTGTGGGATATAGTGAAACCTCTAAAGCCTACAGGATATTCATACCCGGGCAGAAACAAATTGAACTAAGCAGAGATGTCATTTTTGAGGAAGACATTGCATTCAAAAGTGCAAGGAGTTCAAGTGAGATAGAAATTCATAATTCCCCTAGAGTCTTAGAAGTGGAACCTACTTCTGAGATTCAAAGGGAGTATCTTGAAGAAATAATAAGTGAATTTCAATCTGCTTCAGAAGAGAATCCAAATGACAACAACAAGAAGAGACCACTTTGGGCTAGGAAAATGATTAAAGAAGCTGAGAATCATGCAGCACCCAAGGGAACTTTTAGGGAAAGAGACCCAAAAGGTTCTCAAGCTATGTTGCCCTAATGAATGAAACCATCAATTCAGAACCCACTAGTGTTACAGAAGCCTCCAAACATCAAGTATGGAAGGATGCAATGACAAAAGAGTATCAGTCCATTTTGAAAAATGATGTATGGGATATAGTGCCTAGACCAAAAGAGAAATCTGTTGTCTCTTCCAAATGGCTCTTCAAAATCAAACATGCTGCTGATGGCAGTATAGAAAAACACAAGGCACGCTTTGTGGCCAGAGGTTTTTCACAAAAGGAAGGCATTGATTATGAAGAAACATTTGCACCTGTTGCCCGATACACATCTGTGAGAGCAGTGATTGCTATTGCAACAGCTAAAGGCTGAAAGATCCATCAAATGGATGTGAAAATTGCCTTCTTGAATGGGACCATTGAAGATGTAACGACCCCATCCTTGGGTAATTAAATTTTTTTCTAACATTTCATTTCAAACATATAAATGTAACAAGTAACAAAGACATTGCAATAAAATTCTTCCTTTCTTTATTGATAATACATGCAAGTTACAATATATATTTCCACATGAATTCCATTTTCATTGTCAATATAAATCAGAGTACAAAAGTAAAACAATTACATACATAGCTCGTAAGCTTTTGCACAAATAGTAGTAAGATGGTCCAGGTTCCCTTCCTTTCAAATCTTGGTGTATCTGTCGCCTGCTGTGGAGGAGAAACATCACTCAGGCGCTTTTCCGCCAACCACAGACTGTTAATGCGGTCCCCCGCACATCTATCATTCGATAGATGGCCCTCCCTTCGAACGAAGAGATTGGTAAAGTAACCGGCTGCGACAACCCAACTGAGCATAGTGTTGTGTCCTATACATCTAGAACTTGCTATTTCACAATCCCGAACTAGCATGATGGATCACAATGAACTGACAGTGTAGTCTCAACTATCTCACATCTAAGTGGATGTCGTACCTTCCACTACTTTGGCCAAAGTATTCACATTCAGTACTTCGAATGAAGGTCATCTATCATATACACTACTCAGGGCCGATTTGACTTAAGACTATCTTACACTACGCATAGGCTAAGTCCTTCACTGAGTTGTCAATCATCCCAGACTATCCTACTTCAATCTAATCCAAGACAACAAATATAGGTTCAAGTCCTTCACTAGATTATCAATCATCCCAGACCAACCTACAACATTCTAACTTACTAGAAATAATCCAGCTTGACAAGTAATTCATTCTTTCTCTCTTGTTTCGGAAATCTTTATCCTAGGAGTTCCTTAGCCTATCTCAGTTAATTTAAAACTCTAAGCTGCTTGAATATACTTGACTACTGTCCTTATTTTGTTCCTAGAATATAGTAACTAGTTTACCCTTATTCTCCATATACGGAGATCATACACAACATGCAACATTCATTCAAAATGCATATAAATCCTTCCCTTTTATGAAAAATAAGTAAACTTTTCCTTGAAGTTCTTTCACATAAAACCCCTTTTTACCCATTCCCTTTTTCATTGATTCCCTTACACAAATTTCCCTATTATGCATTGCTTGTAGATGTTCATCATAATAGTTCTATCCTATTAGAACTTATGGAAAACATTAAACACAAGATAAAAGAAACCAGCACTCAAATAAAAGTTACAAACTAAAGAGGATTCATGCCTGATTTTAAGCTTCTCCGTCCAGAATTGTTCTTCCAGTCCCTCTTTCAAACAAGCTTCCAGAATTACAGAGACTTCACACTGAAAATGGCTTCTCAATAATAATACCTCACTCTATAATGAACTTCCTAAGTCTCCTTTGTTAATTATGAATCCACCACTAATTTCTTACTCAACTATAACTCACAATGAGTTCACTCTCAGCTTAACTTGGGATTTTCACTGTTAAAGGCAGTTGTTGGTAAAACTCACTGTATTTTTTCTTCTCAGCAAAACAAAAAATACAAACAAAATAATGAAATGGATGTGAGAGCTCAATGAAAAATGCTAAACTCGGATTTCACAAGTGATCTCAAACAAGGAGTGGCTGGCATCTATTTATAGACCCGAAATTGCAACAAACTCCACCATTGAGGGTATGTAAAATGACAGAACTATCCTTTGAATAATTCAAAATGAAATGTGGCAGCTATCTAGCATGAAACTCAACAAAGAGGAAGAGGAAAATGAGAAGAAAGTTTCCACTTACACATGGTGAAATTTGAGAGATAGCCATCTACAGGCGTTACTCAGCCTGGCGTCTAAAATGGCGGATTGATTGTTCAATGCAGAAACGTCAATGGAGAAATGCAGACATCTGGCTTCCATTCCGCCCTACACACGCGTTCCCAAAATGGAGACAACAACAGTAGGTCGCGACTTGGTCTCCCGCCATGAGTTTGCAGCCGTGGGTTTTCCGTTTCTTTTCACCATTTTGGCCATTCTCCACAGCCCGTGATTTCCACCATGAAGGAAATCTGTGATTTTTCTTTAGCCAAAGTTTTTAAAATGTATTTGATTTAAATCATTTAAAAAGACTATAGTATTTACCATTTAAATTCTCATGATATTTCCAACGTATTTTTCCAATAGACTATGGAAATCGAAAATACTTTCATTACTTATGGTAAATGCATTTTATTGCCAAATGACTATATAAGTCAATTTTAATTATTTCCAAGGCAATGTTTATTTAAAATATGAATTAAAAATGTTATATATATATTTTGCATTATATTAAATATAATCTATTATAGTTCTATTTACCTTATTTAAATATATGTATATATCTATATAATATTTAAATATTACTATAGATATATCTATATATTTTATTCTAGGTAAAACTATAATAACGTTTATATTTAAATATAATATTAAATATATATATAATCACATTCAAATATTTACATTTAAATATATCTATACATATTTGTATTTAATTATTCGAATACGTGTATTACAGGCCAGTCAGCGTACCCTTAATACACGTATTTGTACAAACATGTATATATATGTTTAACTGTAAATTCCAAGCATCAATATAACGTTATAACAACATTATAACTAGTGTGCATATGTTTATAGGTGTGCCAGCCATGTATACGTATCTGTATGTATGCCATGTCGACACATGTGTATGGCATAATAATTGCCCATCATACATATGTATCGACATGTCATGCGTGTTGTTACGTACATATGAGTGGTACATGTATACACATATACATCCTGTCTATACCACACTTATCAGTTCACATTTCACATTCAAGGTTCATAGAACAGTAAGTCAGTCAACAAGTAACACCACTCATAAAGCATAAAGAAGTAATCCAAAACTCCTAAGCCTAAGGATGACTTATTATGACAACTCAATCTGACTCAGTTCCCAAAACCCTTAGTGAAGTGTGTGTATGCTCAACTTGATTAACTTTACCGGTTACTCGACCAAGCCCCTCTCCCGAGTGATGTCTCCCCTCCGCCTGGAGGAATAGTTCCTGTTCCTGCATCCATAGGCATACAATCTCGACAGTTACTTGTTCACAACATCAATAAAACATCTTAAGTTTGAATACTCATAATTTAATTCTATGCATGCAACATAACATCAATAGAAGTATCAACCAAATGAGGCACACATTTAAATATAACTTATTCATTTTGATAGAAACATGTTTTATTCATCACAAAGATTCACACATTACACTCAATTGCCCTATGCAATAGTAGCTATACAATCGGGGTGTAACAGAAGAGGAAGTCTATCTAGAGCAGCCTGAAGGTTTTGTGATACATAAACCTGACTCACATGTATGCAAATTAAAGAAAGCTCTATATGGACTTAAACAGGCTCCCAGGGCCTGGTATGAAAGAATTGACAACTATCTTTTGGGACTAGGATTTTCCAAGAATGATGCAGACCCAAATCTTTATTTTAAGGTAATTAAAGGTGATATGCTAATAATTATTTTATATGTTGATGACCTGCTGATAATAGGAGAAGATCACCTCATTGCTCAAGGTAAGAAGGATCTAACTTCAGAATTTGATATGAAAGACTTGGGCATTTTACATTACTTCCTGGGTTTAGAAGTTTGGCAGAAATCAGATGGCATCATACTAAATCAAGGAAAGTATACTATTGATATTCTGAAGAGATTTGGGATGTTGGCTTGTAGACCCATGTCTACGCCTATGGAAACCAACCTACACAAACTAAAAGAAGCAGCAGCAAAATCTATGTTTGCAGATCCCACTCTATATAGATAGATAATTGGATCATTGATGTATCTGGTTAACAACAGACCTGATATTTGCTATGCAGTGAATGCTCTAAGCCAGTTCATGTGTGAGCCTAAGGAAATTCACCTTGTTGCTGTGAAGCACATATTGAGATATCTTCGAGGCACTATTGAATATGGTCTTCATTATAGAAATGACCAACTAGATTTACATGGATACTCTGATTCAGATTGGGCTGGAAGTGTAACCGATCGGAAAAACACATCAGGATGTTGCTTCAGTTTAAGATCGGCTATGATCTCTTGGATCAGTAGAAAACAGTCTTCAATAGCACAAAGCTCGACAGAAGCTGAATATATTGCAGCCTCTATGGGGGCAAGAGAAGCGGTATGGCTCCGGAAATTGCTTGTGGGACTCTTTGGTGAACCCTTGAATCCTACTATCATCCATTGTGATAATCAGAGTTGCATTAAACTTTCAGTAAATCCAGTATTCCATGATAGATCTAAGCATATTGAGATCCCTTACCATTATGTAAGAGACATGGTAGAAATGTGATCTAGTTGGAGTATATTAGTACAAATGATCAAACAATAGACATTCTCACCAAACCTCTCTCCAAAGTCAAACTTGAACACTTCAGGAAGAAACTTGGTATGGTTGAAATGTAATTTGATATTATGATTGAAATTCAAATTTAAAAGTTGTACTAATACATTTAAAAGATGTTTAATGTGTAAACTCTTTTGTCATGTGTGTGACTCCATGACTTTATGGGCCCTCTCCCCCTGTGTACATTATTGAAAGGTGACGATCTTTCTGATAATGAACACTTTTATTTGACATTGTAAAGTGACAACTCTACAATGATGAGTTGAACTATCATGACAGATATCATGTGACTTGATATCTGTGGACATGTCATGATAGTATCTCATGGACATTTTGATAGATATCATGAGACTTGATGTCAATTTGAAGATCGTTATGATCCTTATGAGATAATCATGGTGGATAAGTATATATATATCCGTGGACATGCCATGAATTATTATGGTAGACATCATGAGACTTGATGTCAATGCACATACCATAATGAAGATGTGTTATGAAGAATGTCATGTGACTTGACAAAATCTGGAAACATATCATATCTTCGATATCACGTGTAAGGTGATATCTCTACTTACTTGTGTTGAGTTATCTTCCCTAGCTAAGAGGGAGTGTTGATTTCAGGTAGCTTCGGTCAAATATAAATGATGATTGCATTTATGCATTATCATCATTTATATATAATTGAAATCTACTATAATATTTGCAAGTAAGTTATTCGAATTCTGTTCTTGAGTAAATTCAAATTTAAATGTTGATCGAACTCAGCCTTCACTAATCGCTGTTTGCTAGACACTTACGGGTGGTTGGAGATTATCCACCGATAGTCATTAGTTGACTAAGAGGAGTCCGCATGCTCAAGGGACACGTCCCATGAGCGGACGTGTCTCCACTTGTGGAGACACGTCCTCTCATGAGACGCGTCTCTCCTTGAGACGTGTCTCCTCTCTATGATATAAAAGCGCCATTCGATCTTCTTTTACAGATATCGAAATCAATTAATATTCTGCAATAGGAAGATTAGGAAAATAAAGATTAGAATTCTGACTTAGAACACATATACAGAATTTGACATTTTATGATTTGCCATTTATTTTTAGAATAATTTGATCAGATTTGATTACATTCACACATATTTACAAGCTAAGCAGGGGTCAGGGTGTTGTGATTCTAAAATTGATTTGGACAGCATGATGTGAATGTGAGCCTCACAGTTCATGTGTAGGCATTTGTTTGAAATCTGTGTTGCAACATTATCTGTTTTTCGAAGTTTGAAGTTGGTGCTTCAGCAACACTGAAGTTGGTGCTTCAGTTGGTTCGAGGTTGGTGCCTCTACAAATTGAAGTTGGTGCTTTGTGAGAGTTGGTGCTCTCGGGGGATTGGAGCTCACCTATGTAACAGGGTTGGTGCCCTTTGAAGAAATAAAAGCAATATTTTGTTGTGGTTTATTACCCGAAAGGGTTTTCCACATAATCCTGGCGTTCAACTTGTTCATGTATTTCATGTTGCTGATTTATGATCTGATTTCTGGTTTACTTGATCAATTTGGTTTAAAGTTTAAAAAAGTTTCAAATACTGATTCACCCTCCCCCCCTCTCAGTATTTGCTGAGCGATCTTCAGACCCTAGTGGCGATCTATTATTATTTTCTAAGTGATTAGATTTGATATCCCTCCTATGGGTTTGGTTGGGTCTAAGAGCGTTGATTGTGTTGTTCATGTTTTGTAGGGTTTGGAGAAGTACTTGAGTTGTCCTCTCGTTTTGTTCCATGAAGGCTTGGCTTGTCCTCTCATTCTGTTTCATGAAGGCCCTCAATTTCCTAAATGTTCACTCATTTATTGCTTTGAGTAGGGTTGTTTCTTGCCACAAGTTTCCGTCTTTCTCTTTTCAATGCCCTTTGAACCCTTTGGCTTAATTGCACAAACTACTCTTCTTGATCCTTAGGCTAGCAGGATCAAGGCTCCGATACCAATTGTAATGTCCCTTTCTGGGATATTCCCAAATTTAGGCTTGCAAAACAATAAGAATCACCAAAAACTGAAATTAGTAATAACGAGTATGAACTTTATGGTTATATTTAGATTAACACAAAATATTATAATATTGAGAGCAATACAACATAGCTAAAACATCATAATAGTTAGATCTATAGTTCATTGCATCATTAACATTTGAATTCAAAATATCTTAATATCATTAATGGTTATTCTGAGACATTCCTATAGCCAATCATATTAGGAATTTAAGAGAAATCTCAAGAAGTTCATCTAGCAAAAAATAGCAGCAGCAAAAAATGGTTATCCGACAACCCCACTTGATGTTTTTGGTGCAGAAGCAACGTCTTGGATACTTCGAAGAAATTCACCAACTTTAGATTCATTTGGTACCACCACTAAATCCATTTGCACAATCCACATTTGTAACACATCCCTAGCCTCTGACATTGATGCTTCTAACTATGCCAAAATTTCCCCTTTTCAAAATCAAGTGTTCCACATGCAAGAATGAATTCCAGAGTTTGGAGAGAATTTGGGAAAGAACCCACTTCAATAAGATCACTATCCGACAACCTCTTCACCATTTTGTTTCCATTTTTAATTTCCCTATCCAAATTTAACTCTTCCATGTTCACATGGCACAGTTTAATGTCACCTTTTTGCATGTAAGCAATTATTTGGCCATAAGCTTATTTCCCATAGTTTCCTGTAAGCTATTTGGCATTAACAAAGGGAAAAATAATCTAAATGATTAAGTTGTCAACTGTGTTGCAAGTGGAGATTTCCAGTTTGTTGTTGAAGATGAATATTGTTGGTGTTGTCTTTTTGAGATTTCAGTGAATTTTGGAGAGCTTGGTGGAGATTTAGACAAGGCTGTACCACTTCTTATACTGGCCATACCTCTTAATTTGTGCAGGCTGTACCTCTTGTTGTGCTTTGAATTTTGAGTATCTATGATTTACATCAATTTTGACATGTTACTGTGATTGCATTCTTCAAATTGTGCACCTTTTGGAAGAATTATTTGCTGATTGAGGCCGTACCATACCCCATGTGACGTTTTACCTGTACCTGCCGGGTGTGTGATGTCCTATGCTAGTTGGTGCCCATTTTCAGGTGATTTGTGTGGGTTTGGTAGTGCCTAGGCCATCACTGACCCTGCCGGCCCTTTTGGCATCGGAGAAAGATGATTTGTGAGTGTTGTGGGGGTTTTCCTAGGTCTGTACAACTGCTGTACCATCAACAGATACCCTATTTCAGACTTTCACATGTCTGAATATATTCACCAATCTGATATAAAATATATTTCACTGTGTTTGGGTGTGTTTAGTAGCAGTTTGAAGTGCCTTATCAGCTATTGTTTTAGTTTTGGGTGTGTTTCCTTCATTTTGGGGTTGTATCTGAATATGGTGTTTGCAACATGTTTTAGTTTGTATCAGACTTGATTTGACAGTGTTATCAGAAGTCCATTGGTGTAATCATATTTATATCAGCTTCAAGCATCATCTCTTGAGGTATACTTCAGTTGGTTATGTATTTGGCTTATAGGAGTGTTATTCTATGCTTGTATTTTCCAGGCTAATTTATGTTGTTACAACAGTCTATTCTTAGAATTATCATAAAATATCAGCTTTCTTCAACGATGTATTTCGTATCATGTTAATTTGTAATGCATTCATATCTATATTGTAGACCCTGAATGGTTTTACCATTGAAGGATCATTATCTTGTATGTATATCATATAGTAAGAATGTACGGTTTACCACCAATCTCTACAGCATATCATTCAACCCGAATTGGCATTGAACAAGCTGGCATTATCAACTGTTTTGGTTTGAGTCAAGCTTAGACATTCTACCAGTGGCTTGCATTGCATACATGCAGTTTGTTGAAGAGGTGTTGATAAGGCTAGCTCTGCCGTCATTTTATGTAGTCAGATGAAGAGGTGTTGATTAGGCTAGCTCAGCCGCCTGCATATTCTAGTCAGCTTGCTGCCATGTCATTCTGTAATTGCATTCATTTAGAATAGTTGTGTGGTTGGAAGCACTGTATTCTCTCACCTTGCCCACTCCAGGATCTGGGTGATCAGAAAGTGTTGAAGACATTGTATATACATTTTTTATATTGCAAGAAGAAAAAAGTAGGGTGGGTTGTTACACTCAAATCAATTTCTCTGGTTTTGGGAACATATTGTTTAAAACCGATGAAAATACCCACTAATTGGAAGTGGTACTGCATTTTGAAGATATAGGTTTTGATGGCAAACTGCTGTTTCACCTTTTGATTCATGAAAGTATTGACCAAAAACCTTTACAATGCTTTTGAAAAACTGATATATTGATACCAATTGCAATTTTCAGTTAACATCTTTATGTGCACCTTCAGTCAGTGAGCCAGTCTGTTAGGGTGTAATTTTGACTTAAAAATATTTCATGTTGGCCTTCTATCAGGAGAGCATCTCAATATGGGCCTGCATTCTTAACTTACAACACTTTATGTTTGTCTTCAATAGGGACCGTGCTCTATTATCAAGGCACATTTTTTTAGGACTTAACCTTGTGTCATTCACAAGGGTTTGCATCCTCTAACTGATCAACAAATTTCTAAGCCTTATTGAATTTTCACCGCTTCTCCATTTTCTGAAATCCTATCTTTGCCTCCTTAGATGTGTTGGAAAGCTCTTGTCGTTGGCCTTTTAAAGGCATTGGCCAAAGACGACAAAAACAATATGGGTGACCATGACAAAGTTTGAAATATGACTTGTGTATGAAGGAACATCAAAGTTTTAGCTTGAAATGTTACATGATATGAGTTTTTTTGTATGTGTGCAACAAGTTTAGTTAGTTGTCCATTTTACTTGATTACATGGAAATGCCGAGCTTTGAGCCCTGTCTTATTTTCATGGGAATTATTTTTCATACAATTTTGTATTTCCATGGTGATGATTTTTCATACAAGTTCATAGTTGCATGGGAATATTATTTCTGTCATGCATGGAGATCTTATATATCATCTAAGGAATTTCAGCCTAGTTCTATTCACTGTTCTAGCCCAATAGAGAATACATGAAGTGTTAGATTTATTCATTATTTTTTCTTTTTTTTTGTGTCAAATGAGATTATTAGCCACGGTGGTTTAATGGAGTACTCCCTTCTGTGATAATTAGACTTCCTAAGAGATATGTGCTGCTTATGGATGAAAAATAAACACAAATTATCCAAAACAAATTCTTAGATGACATCACAAATACCCGTTGACCTCTTTTAACAAAGGAGCATGATCAGAGCTATAGCATTCAGAGAATAAGCTGTGATTTGAATTCCACTAGTTTGCATAGGTTCCTGCGTTACAAATTTACTGTAGAGCATAGTTCAAAAACTTGGACTGGGCAAAAACTCAATAGATCCAAATTTGATTCAGACACAGTGACTAGGCTAAAGCTCAGCACAAAAATAATTGAATTCCAATCTTGGTAAAAATCTGGCATGCACAAGTTTCTCCTACAGACTTGCCAAGTAATTGCTGCGAGTTGCTCTGTAAACTTGCTGGAGAGTCAGTGAATTTGAGGTTGAGTTTGGCACAGAAAATTACTCACAAGTCCTAAAAGACTAATCAACTTCATAAACTGTGCTCATGATTTGACACAAACCACTACCTGGTAAATTATTAGAAGTCCACCAGCTTAAGCCCACAAACCACGAATGTTGAATTTATTGATTTAACTCCACACATCACATAATAGTTGATTTCAAGTGCCATTTATTTTCAACACCATCACATAAGGAATCCACCTACTCAATTGAGTAATGCTTATTCAATACAATGGGTTGCAACAAATTACATGGATTTTGAGATTGAACTTTGAAGAACCTTCATGGCATCTCAACACAAATTTTCTAGAACTTGAAGCTTGTAGATTTTTTGAATCTTCAGTTCTTCTCAAGATTGTATATTTACTGATGAAACACACAATTATACTGAGGAGGGGGGTGGTGGGGGACGTGAATCAGTATAACAACAATCTTTTACTTTTCACAACTTAATCAACCACAACAGTAATACTTTAAAACTTAATCATCCACCACAATAACTCACATGCAAATTTAGCAATTAAGAACACATGAAGAACATACAGTTTACATGGAAACCCTTGCGGGAGAAATCCACGGCAAAACATTGCTTATATATATAGATCTTCTTCATAGTCTCCAACCTACTTCTTTTACAAACTTCTTTTGTAGGCACCAACCCACTGGAGACACCAATCCCCACTTATAGAATTTGTAGGCACCAACCCACTGGAGACATCAATCCCCACAACTATGCACCAACTCAGCAAGAGACACCAATCTCTTCTTGATAGGCACCAACCTCCAAATTCTTCAATGGATGATATAGTTTACTTTTTCATACAAATCTGATCACAATTTCTAATTCTGAATAATTTTTAGTCTTTCCTTTGCAAATCAGATCCGCACACATACACTTTCTTTCACAAATTTGATTCAAATGATGCATACTCTTCTTTCACAAAACAGGTCACATAGATGGCAATGATTTCCTTTGTATTCTGTCTTAGGGTCTGCTCTAATTTTCTTTACATAAATCTGCTCATAGAAACTTCATAGATCTGCACAAATTAACCTCATACATCTGCACTCTAATCTGCTCATAAGATCTGATAATAAGACCTTCAGATCTGCACACAACTATGCTATATACCTGCTCTTATATCTGCCTTATGTCTGATATAAATCTGCTGCATTCTTCATATATGCTTCTGCTAATTTCGCTTAAATAGAAGAATGATATTGCATTTTTTACTTGCAGATTTAATCTCCTTGCATCACCCTTTTATATAACACAATATGCCTCTTCAAAGGAATGTGTCACCTCACAAAAGAGGTCGGCCATGTTTGTAATTAATTTAAGTTTATTTTCCATTAAGGGAGGTGACTATTCACAAGAGGTTGGTCTCACTCTTCATTATTTTAAATTTAATTTATTTTCAATCCCAAAGTTGGACAGCCTTATCAAGGGGGTTGGCTCTATCAAATACATGATCACTTGCTCTTACTTATCGCAAACAATGCCTTCATATCTTATGAGTCGGCCAGCATATGATAAACTATATTATGGCCTTCGGCCTTAAGCAATTTCGTTCAACCTTTGACATCAATGACCATTTTTGACAATCAATGACAACATACAACAATCTCTTCATTCTTCCATTGACATGAATGACAATATTTCCAACATTTACCTTCAACACTGCTACTCAAACAATATTCAGCTCATTACGAGATGGCTGTCAGAAAGATTATTATGCCATCTGACAGTCTAAATTCTGGGTTCCTGAACCCAATCCCAAAAGAATTCCTATGGAGCAGTCTGCTTTCTTTTCTAAACAAAGGAGGCCTTCCATCTTCTGTGTCTGCATGGGAAATGCAGACTCATAGTTAATTCATGTGAACAGGTTACTAGACAGCACATCAATGCTACAACTGCAAATGGACTCACCATATTGGATTTGGATCACCGGATCATCTTTCCTGCTATACAGAACAATAATAGCACTTTTCACTGAAGAATGAAGATAATATCACCATCCATTATTAATCGTCGGTTGCATAGATACAGAGAGAAAGCCTGTTACATAATTTTTCCTGAGAATATGGCAATTGCATCAACCTCATAAGACTTCAAACCCTGTACAAGTGTTATTACATGTAGCATATTAAGTACTGCTTGTTCCATGTCATTTGATTTTATCTACAAAGAACATGCTAATGCCAATGGTAATGCTGTTTGTTCTGTGATGTGCCTGTTGATCACCTTGTGATTGCCACATCTGGATTCATTTTCTTTTGTTTAATTTGGATCAGGACATAATGATATACTCTGAGCAAAGCAAAGACATTGGCTGATATATCAGTGTAGTGTCTCTATATTTCTACAGTCTTTGAGAATGACATTGTATTATTTCAGCAAATGGATTTCCTGAAATCTTTTGTTTAAGTTCTTGGATTATTTTGCTTTAGGATAACTTGTTTTATGTGTAGCTCTGATTTTATGAATAAAATGCTTTGTCATTTCAAATGCTGGATATCATCCTATTACTTCATCTATTCATCGTCACATACATGCCACAGATATAGTCTAAAGGTTCTGGCTTAATAAATGTGTTACCTAGGAATTTATTTCTAATTTGTTTCTAGATGTGTCACGCTGTCAGAGAGACATAATTATATGCATTATGAGATGTCTACTGTTATGCATTGCAGGGCATTTTGGTTGCATGTAGAGAGCACGGATGTTTAGTTCTAGATGATGGTAGTTCTATAATAGAGATATTCCTTCCAAAGGATTTTCTGCAGCAACAGTGGAAGACAGGTCGTTCTTATGTTTGGAAGTGTTTGACTACTTCTGGCCTACTGAGACATAAATTTTTGTTACAGATTTGCAGAAATTATTCGTTCTAATTAATATTCATATGTAATGCAACAGGTATGTATGTGATGGTGATTGGAGCATATACAGTTAGTGGGAGTGGTTTGCCAGTGATCAAGGTTCTTTCTAATATCTTGAACTTCCTTCTTTTTCTTTGAATTTCCAGTGCTTCTATTATTAAATGGATGTGATTACAATCCTGGAGTAGTCAAATTATTTAAATGATCACCATCAATATTAGCAGAATGTCTGCCAGGAAAGATACAGACACTTGCAAAACCACTATTCATTTTCAATATAGACAAGATTTCCTTTCTTTGTGCGCAATTAGATGTCTGCGCTGTAAATGTTGTTATCAACAACTAAAGTCGTATGTCAGCTGCCTTGTGTAATTTGTTATCTTATGATTTGCTATTTTAGATGGCCTAAAGTGTGAATCTCTTATTTGGTCTCATTTGGAGCTACCCGGGATAATTTCTACACATTCTTCATCCATGCCCAATGTGAGTATACTAGGATGCTGCTTTGTGAATAAGTAATTTCCTGATTGTTATAATTTTGCATAAACAAGAATTCCCAAAACTAAAGGTCTAATAGCTGATCACAAAACATGAATTTGAATATTCAATATATGAGATTAATATTAAAATTATTTATTCAATGGAAGGAAAGAGTTACAATATATAGCCTTAAGATTCCAAATCTGATGAGGATGAGGAAGAGGCAGAAAACCAAAAACTAAGGGATTGCTTTAACTAAGTTTCCAAATAGAAGATAGGGAAAAAAGTTGAATCCTATGAAAGAAAGAAATGACGTGCACTCAATTATCCTATTCTACGTGAGTAATAAAAATAAATTATCTAAGTAAACTTAATATAATGAGGTGCAATTAAATAATTACACCAACACCCCCCCCTAAGTGCAACTTAGGAAAAGCGTGAAATGTGTTGATGTATACAGCGTCTGGATGATTACTTCCAGCCACGATTTGAGAAGATAAATTTAATTTATCTTAAATCAATATTAATGAAGAGAAGCGGCTATCTTAAATAATAAAATAAATAATATTTAATTATTGTTAATAATTATTATGGCCGACTTCCTTAATGTGGCCGACTCATTTAATTGTTATTATTATTCAATAAGGAGGCCGACCTACATGAAGAGTCACTTTGTTTTGTATAAATACAAGGTGATGATCCACCATTTGACAATCAAGTTCATTCATGATATTCACTCTCCTTGAAGAAGTTTGCACTTGAGCAGCAAGTCATGATCTGGAGCAGCAGATCATTATCTTGAGCAGCTGATCATTCTGTAGCAGCAGATCATCATTCTTCAGCAGCAGATCGATCTCAAGGAGAAACATATTCTGTATATTCGCATCTAGGAGAGGTGCTATTATTCATTGTATCAAATTCAGCCTTGTGTTGGGCTTGAGTTGTAAGCAGATTTCTGCTCTTATTCCTCAAATATATAAGTGATATATTTGCTGGGTTTTTTCCCCTCGAGTTGGAAGGTTTTCCCAAGGTATCTGTGGTGCTCATTGTCTTATGTGTTGCATTTTCTGATTGATTTCATTTCTGATCCTAAAACTAACATGGTATCAGAGCGGGTTTGAGAGAAGAAGTAATCAGACTTGATTATAGACCACAGATTTTTGGGAGAATCGATTTTGGCAAATTCTGGTGGTATAATCTCTGTCCTTGCAAAGGACGATTTTGTGCATTGGAGGATGCCTTTCTTCATCATTGTCTGAGTTGACCTTGTTGGTGTTTAGAAGAAATGTTGGAGGCTCATATGAGGCTGGACGCTCTTGCTATAGGTGCGATTTTTATTGAGAACAATTAGATAAATTGTTAATAGTTATTTATCTGTATCACACAATAGTATAAGGGCTAGGCGCAACATCATTCCAAGAAGTTTTGAATATTCTCATGACTGCTGCAGCATATAATTCTAGGTTTCCTTCATGGCATGTTGAGTCTTATGCATTATTGTTAGTATGAAGTATAGGCGCAATCATTAGGGCACTTCATAAACCTTGATGCATTTAATTTCAGTCTTACGATAAGCATTGCAATCAGACCTCAAAAGCATTGGTAAGTGTTGACAGAGTACATTGCTTTTAAATATGAGTCTAATCGGTTGTAGAAGTAGTGTTAAGTTTGTCGTGATACCTTACGTTTTCCAAGTTTGGTGTCATGCTGTATATGGAGGTGCTGTGAGGGTCTTCGTTGCATGAGTTGAAGCGTTGTTTCTAAGTTTACTTCTGTGAAGATTCATGTGAAGAAGATCTAGAAAATTATTGAGAGATAATGAGCAGATCCCAGGAAGATTCTAAGCGTCTAAGTGCAAAACTTAAGGAGTTTCCGATGAGATAAGTATTTCATGTTGAATAATGTTCATGAATTTTCTTTTTGTAGTTATTAATTCATGCCATAACATTGAGATAGTAAAACATGTATGCTTCTAGCTTTCATATTTTTCTCTTCGAGATAGTTGAGTTCCATGAACTATTAGTAATCTCTCCTTAATGCTTTCAGGACGAACCAAGAAGTGCAAGAGATTTCTTTCAAGAGAAAAAGAGCTTGATGCATCCTGTAGGTTGAAGAATGGAGACACAACTTGTAGCCATGGGACTGAGTTGGTGGTTGAAGACATCTCTCTCTCAAAGAACCTATTTAGGTTGTCACTATGATCAGTTTCTTTGAAGAGGAGGAATTAACCTTCAAAGGGAGTCTGTCAAACCACATGAGGCAACCCTGGACGAGGAGGTCAGGAGGTTGATGTAAGTACTTGGAGATTCAGAGGGAGTCTACTGATCCTAAAGAAGATGATGATCTAGTTGAGCCTTTGGAACCTACTGATGGGCCTACAGACATTGTGATTGGTTGTAAGAGACCTCTTTGGGCTAGGCAAACAATGCAGGAGGCAAAAAGATTTGCAGCCCCAAGAGGAACTTTCAGAGAAAGCAAGAGAACTCATAAGTTTTCAAGCTATGTTTCTTTGATGAGTCAAATCATTGAGTTAGAACCTTCTAGTGTTGAGGAAGCTACTAGTCTGCAAGTATGGAAAGATGCTATGGTTGAGGAGTATCAATCCATCCTCATGAATGATGTTTGGGACATCGTATCTAGACCTGAAGGAAAATCAATTGTTTCTTCTAAGTGGCTCTTCAAGATCAAGCATGCGGCTGATGGGAGCATCGAGAAGTACAAGGCTAGATTTGTGGCTAGAGGACTCTCTCAAAAAGAGGGAGTAGACTATGAGGAAACCTTTGCTCCAGTTGCTCGTTATACATCCGTCAGGACCATCATTGCTATTGCAACATCTAGAGGATGGAAGATACACCAGATGGACGTGAAGACAACATTTCTGAATGGTGTGATCGAGGAAGAGGTATACATTGAGCAACCTGAGGGTTTTAAGGTTCATGGGAAGGAGTCTCATGTTTGCAGACTGAAGAAGGCTTTATATGGTCTTAAGCAGGCTCCACGTGCTTGGTATGAGAGAATTGATCGTTACTTGATGGGCTTGGGCTTCTCCAAGAATGATGCTGATTCAAACTTGTACTTCAAGGTAATTGATGGCGAAGCATTAATCTTGGTTCTATATGTTGATGATCTAATTCTTACTGGAGAAGATCACCTCATTATCAAATGTAAGAAGGAGCTAGCTTTTGAATTTGAAATGAAGGATCTTGGTCTCATGCACTACTTCCTTAGTTTAGAAGCTTGGTAGAAGCTGGATGGGATTATTTTGAGTCAAGGGAAGTATACTATTGACATCTTGAAGAGATTTGGTATGATGGATTGCAAATCCATGTCTACACCTATGGAAACCAATTTTCAGAAGCTTAAGGAGGCTGCAGCTAGTTCAGATCTTGTGGATCCTACTATGTACAAACAATTGATGGGATCGTTGATGTATCTAGTCAATACTAGACCAGATATTTGCTATGCAGTGAGTGCACTTAGTCAGTTCATGTGTGAACCAAGGCAAATACATCTAGTTGTAGCAAAGCATATCCTGAGATACTTGCGTGGCACAGTTGGGTATGGCTTGAGATATTCTTCTAGTGTGGACTTGAAGCTGCATGGCTATACTGTTTTTGACTGGGCAGGGTGTGTTGCTGATCGAAAGAGTACCTCTGGATGTTGTTTCAGCTTGGGGTCTGCGATGATCTCCTGGTGTAGCAGGAAGCAGTCTTCAGTGGCATTGAGCACCGTAGAGGCCGAGTATATTGTAGCTTGTGTGGCTTCTAGAGAAGCAGTGTGGCTTCAGAAGCTCCTTGCAGGATTGTTTGGACAATCAATGGAGCCGACTGTCATTCATTGTGATAATCAAAGCTGTGTGGAGCTTTCTGTCAATCCAATGTTTTATGGCAAAACCAAACATGTTGAGATCAAATACCACTATATCAGAGATATGGTATTGAGGAAAGCAATCTAGTTGAAGTATATCAACATTGATGAGCAGACGACAAACATTCTCACCGAGTCTCTTGCCAGAGTAAAGTTTGTGTACTTTCGAGACAAGCTTTGTATTGTGGAGAATGAAGCCCTAGCTGAAGAGTCTCAGCATCAGTGAACTTCAGATTTGCTTTAATGCATTTCTCTTTGTTAGAGCGATTTGAGGTGCAAGCCCTTGTTAATGCATTTCTCTCTATGAGAGAATTTCAAGGTGAAAGCCCTTGTTTCCACCCTCTGGGAGAGCCATGGTGGATGTCATGTGTGTGACGCCATGACAACATCACGTGAGAGAGTCTGTGACGATTTTCTTGTACTTGTTCTTTTCACCCTCTGGGAGTAGCCATGGTGAATGTCACGATGAGGTGATGATATCACGATTGAGTGATGGGCACTTATGTACATTTTCCATTCATGGGAGAGCCATGATGGTTAATATCACGATGAGGTGATATGTTCCCTTGCCATACATGGGAGAGCCATGATGGTTAATATCACGATGAGGTGATATGATAATTTTCCACATATGGGAGTTGCCATAGTGGTTGACATCACGATGAGGTGATATGCTCTTTTCACACATGGGTGTAACCATGGTGTTTGTCATCACAATGAGGTGATATGACTTGTACAGCTGGAAGTATTCCTCCCTAGCTGAGAGGGATTGTTGATGTATACAACGTCTGGATGATTACTTTCAACCACGATTTGAGAAGATAAATTTAATTTAATTTATCTTAAATCGATATTAATGAAGAGAAGCGACTATCTTAAATAATAAAATAAATAATATTTAATTATTGTTAATAATTATTATGGCCGACTTCCTTAATGTGGCCGACTCATTTAATTGTTATTATTATTGAATAAGGAGGCCGACCTACATGAAGAGTCACTTTGTTTTGTATAAATACAAGGTGATGATCCACCATTTGACAATCAAGTTCATTCATGATATTCACTCTCCTTGAAGAAGTTCACACTTGAGTAGCAAGTCATGATCTGGAGCAGCAGATCATTATCTTGAGTAGCTGATCATTCTGTAGCAGCAGATCATTATTCTTCAGTAGCAGATCGATCTCAAGGAGAAACATATTCTGTATATTCGCATCTAGGAGAGGTGCTATTATTCATTGTATCAAATTTGGCCTTGTGTTGGGTCTGAGTTGTAAGCAGATTTTTGCTCTTATTCCTCAAATATATAAGTGGTATATTTGCTGGGTTTTTTTCCCTCAAGTTGGAGGGTTTTCCCAGGGTATCTGTGGTGTTCATTGTCTTATGTGTTGCATTTTCTGATTGCTTTCATTTATGATCCTAAAACTAACAAAATGAAATGGGTTCCAACAACTAAGTGAAATATAATGAGACTCACCAGAAAAATATGATGATGAAACTTTATACTTAGTGTGATTATACTTGCCATTTGCCAAATTAGTGAAATGGTCTTGTTCTTAATGTATCACAAATGTGAAAACTAGGCCATAGAGCTGAAACTACAATTTTTGATATAGAATGTGATAATTACACTACAATATTGAGAAGTACACAAAAAGTAATATACTTTAAAAAACAATTGTACCAAAAAGTTTTATTGTATGAGCCCAAACAGAGCCCCAAAAGTTCTCAAAATTAAAATTGCTCAGCATCAATTGTAAGAATTTGTAATTTTTGGAAAAACAAGACACTAAAATTAGGAACCATCTACATCACTATAGAGCTCTAAAAAAATTAGCCTACATATAAAAAAATTGCTCGAGAAAAGAGCAAAAATGAGTAAGAGTGGAGCCTTTTAACTTCAAGTACAAAAATCAAAACTCCATTTGAGAGGGGGTCAAAGAGGGGAAGAAATTGTTGATGCCATGCCAACATCGACAAAAGAGTATTACAAGATGCCTTGAAATATTCCTTAATTCTAGAATATTCTCAAAATTGCTTTTAGTATTTTGTGAAACCATCTTTGTCCTATTGTCAAACCTAAAACCATCTTTTGTCTAATGGAAACTGCTTGTGGTAGGTTTAGTGGTTTAGGCCAATGGGGGTGGATAGGTGGTGGCAAGGCTAGTTGTGTTGCTACTAAGTAGAGGAGGGAGTGGGGAGCTGGAGGCTGTTGGTGGCACTTAGTGACTAGCCCTAGTGGCTTGTGCACGCTAAATGATCTGCATAGTGTCGTGCAATCTATACAATCAATGGGGTTTTAAATTTTCTTAATTTATCTAAATCCGTATTGCGTAGAGATTGTTTAGCCCAAAGGTACGGTTGATTCAAATAAATATTGCCACAGATTCTCCTAGCACTAAACTTAGGCAAATTTTATACAAAAATGAGGGTTTTTGGGTTTTCTAGATATAATGGTAGAGTCCATTTGGCCTTAAAATTCTTAAAAACTAACTGATCACTTGAAGTCACAAACAAACCTCTGTTTGGAAACAAACTTTTCAATCTTTGATTTCGGTGAAACGAAAGCCAATCTTGATCTTATCAAGCTACATTACTGGGTTTGTCTTATTCATTTCCCATACATGCTCTAGGAGCGTTTGGGTCCGAGAATGCTCAGGAGCATCCAGGGAGTGCCTTGTGTGTTCCTAGGTGCTCCCATAGGCACCAACACTTTGCGGACACCAATTTTTTTTTTTTAAAAACATTTTTTAAAATGCAAAAAGCGCATTGTGAACCCTAAAATGCCCCTTAAAAGCCAAATTTTGCCTCTACCAAGCTTCATTTCTCTCCCAAAACACATTGCTCAGCCATTTTCCCTCATTTTTGCATTTTGAAGGGTAGCTGGTTTTTTGAAGGAGATTGATTACTAAGTGCCAAAGGAGTGAAGATAGCTTGCATAAAGGAGATCTAATTATCTAAGGTAAGCATTTTAGTGATTCTTTAATTTTTTAACAATTTTTTTCAAGTTTTTGATGAATTTTTTCAAATTTTTTATTTGTTTTTTAGAAAAAAAAAGTTTCATTATTTTGTTATAATGTGTTTTGGTGTTCATTTTGAATTTTCATTAGTTTATACATATTGTAGGGTTGCATTTATTTATTTATTTTTTAATTTATAATTTTATAATTTCTTATAACAGCAGAATCAAATTGCAATCTATAATTTCAATGGGTATTTGATGCAAAGAATTTTTTAAAAATTGATCAAGCATCTCCTTTATGGAATTATGTTATGATGCTCCAACAACTTCTAGGAGGTGTGGCATTCATTTGGGATTGTGGTGAGTGCGGAGTCCAATTTTAGAGCTCGTATAGTTGAGTGGAAGCTCACTTATGTGCACAAAGTGGGAAAAGAATTAGAATATGTGAAAGGTGAAATAAGAAGGGATTGCCAAATGAAAAAATTATGGCATTCATTAGAGAACAAGAAGAAGATGATGCTATGAGTGAAAAAGAAAAATTAAGATCTCATCTTTAGCAAAGAGAACATCAATGAGTTTGCCTACAGATTTAGTAGTGACCTCTCAACATCCCTTCTTAGGGACATCCTCTATCCAAGTAGAAGATCCCACCCCTTCCTGCATAAGAGGCCCATTGGAAGGCGTTTCAAAATGAAGCAAGAGACATTGCAAAGGAAAAAGTTGCATGTTGCATTTATGTCAATGGTCTTCTTTTCAACTTGTTGAGATCACCATATTGGTGGGAAATGGTGGTGGCAATCAATAGTGCACCTTTTGGTTTCATAAGTCTTGGGTATGAAAAGGTGTGCACCACCTTATTGGCAAGATTTTTTTTTTTGGGCAGAGACATCGCTCAAACCAATTAGAGATTATTGGATTGGAACAAGAGTGTATTGTTTCTAAGGGATGGAAAGATTGTAAAAATCGACCTATAATAAATGTTATTGCAGTGTCCTCCAAAGGGGCAATGTTTTTGAAGGCGGTTGATTGTGAGGGACAAACCAAGGATGCAAAATTCATTTCTAAAATCCTCATTGAGTCCATAGAGATGACGGGTCGTGAAATTATTGTACAAATCATTATGGACAATGCGAATAATTACAAGGTTTTAGGTGCTTTGGTTGAGGAAAGGTATGAACACATTTTTTGGACACCATGCATCGTACACTTCCTTAACTTGGCGATGCAATTAGTTGGCACTCAAATATTGTGGTTGAAAGCTATATACCAAGAGGGTGAGGAGATCCAAATGTTTATGACAAACCACCATATGTCACAAGACATTTTTTAGGACTTTCTCGAATTTGGAATTGTTGAAAGTAAATTAAATGAAATTATTTAATTTATTTCTTAATTTTATTTGTCATTTTTACTTATATAATATATTTTAATGTGTTATTAACTTATTTTTTGCATGAACCTACTTTGTTGAGACCCGATTTGCTTCACACAATCATTTTGAGACGACTTTTGAAGGTGCAAGAGGCATCGAGTGCCATGATTATTAGCAATCAATGGAGTATTTGAAGCAATCAAATTCAAAGAGGGCCCAAAAGGTCAAATCATTGATCCTAGATGATGATTTGTGGGCTCGTGTGGACTGTCTTGAGTTTCATTACCATGAGTATGATTAGGTTTGTTGATATAGATTGGTCATGTTTAGGGTAATCTATGATGGCATTGACTCCATGATAGCAAAAATAAAGGTCATAATAGCACAAAAAGAGAATAACTTTGAAGAAACATTTTTTTGAAGTGTGGAAAAAAACATTCATCGCCGTTGGAACAAGATGAGCACACCATTGCATCTCCTTGCATATGCATTATCTCCCAAATACTATAGCACATAGATACTTGCTTTGCTAGGGAGAACTCCACCATATAGAGATAGTGAAGTTGCTAATGGGTACAAGTGGGCATTCAAAAGACTCTTCTTAGATCCATAAGTGGTGGAAAATGTTAGGAAAGAGTTTGGCATGTTCATCTAAGGACGAGATCATAGTATTTGTTCTCTTCAAGACCAACACAATGTAGATGCTCGTACATTGTGGTACCTCCATGGGCAAGATTATTTGTTTCTCTAGCCTCTTGCAATCAAGATTCTATCACAAGTATTTTTTATTTTTTAACATTTGTATTGTAGACTTTAGTACTTACCATTCTTTAATTTATTTTGCATTTTTTATTTTGTTGGTTTTCTCTCCAATTTCAACTAGTTGCAAGTTCTTTGGCTGAACAAAATTGGAGTACATACTCCTTTATCCACTCAATGAAGTGTAACTAGTTGGTAACAACAAAAAAAATACTTGGTTTATGGGTGAGGAAACTTGTTATGAGAGGTGTAAATGTGGGAATAGAAGGCATGGTTATGGGAGAGGAAACTTGTTTTCCTCCCTAGTTTTGAGCATTAGTAAATGCTTGAGCGCAACTAGTTGTCGTAGGGATGTAGCATCTACCATGTGAGCTAGACTACACGATACTTATATTCTTTGAACATCATTTATCAACTTCCTAAGGTTGTCCACAATAGGCACTGTCTCTCCAGTTAAAGGTTTAGTACTTAGATAATCTTGAAGACCTAAATCCTTGTCCAATTGTTTTAGATTCTCTTCAGGAACATGGGCAATAACAGCCTCCAAATCCACATGAATGGTGGGTTTTGAGGAAGTCATAGGTAATGGATGATGAGGGATGGAATCCAAAATGGATTGGGTTGAAGCCATACCTCGTGTGAAAGAGTTATAGGACTTAGGCTTCACAATTGATGTGGTTACATCGTGAGATGCCATAAGTTTGAAACTACATCTCACATGAGTATTAGCAGTAGGACACCAGGTCATGAAACTCATATGAGATTCAAAACACTTAAGTCTACTATGAAATGAAATTATAGGATAGTCACAAAAAATGTAACAAGTTGTAGAAACAAAAAGCAAAGCCACATATTCAACACAAAGATAGATTTGTGGTCCAAATTTGAGCCAAATTTAGTAGGTCAGAGGTGTGATGTGCCCTAGACTAGCAAGGTACTTGTTGTGACCTTTTTCACATATCATCCCATTCAAAATGGGTACCCCCTAATTTTTGGTCCATTCTGGTCTTTTGGCTTTGGTTCTCTCTCTCTCTCTCTGGTCTTTTGTTCTTCCGGGGATGTCTCCGTGTTTGACCTAAGTTGGAAATTTTGGCTAAGTTTGCGAAATTAGGGTTTTAATTCTTTAGGCTTGTTTGAGGTCAAATTGAAATCCAAGAATTGTACTACGATCAAAAAGCTTCAGGCAAAATCCCATCAAATTTTCATTGAAATCGGACAACTTACTATTTTTAGTAAGTGCTCAATCTGGGGTCTTTTTCATCAAGATTTTGGAATTTTGACTCCTCCACCATGTCCAGGGTACTCCAAGGTACTTGCATGCAAAATTTGAACAGGTTTGGACAACTTGCTGTTTTTGGCAATTTTGGCTTCAAGAGCCATTTTGAGGGGGTTTGCATGTGTGCTTTTTCAATGCATGTCTGGGGGGCCTTTTTGGGTTTTTCAAGACCGTCGTGATGATATAACATGCAAGCCAGGATGATGACTTTCAGTGGTTCAAGCTTCAAAGGCTATTTTTAAAGTTTGCATGCAAGAATTTCTCGATGCATGTCAAGATATTCCTTATGGGTTTTTCGAGACCTTCGCAACGACATGACATGCAAGCTGAGTTGGTCATTTTTCAGGGACTTACTATTTTTAGCCAGTGCTTGCATGCGAAACAGTTTTTTGGGTTTTTTGAGATTTCTCGAGCATTGTGACATGCAAATGCATTCGACAATCGGTTGATCACTTTTCTGGCGTTTACTGTTTTTAGTAGGCACACTCCAAACAACTCCCGGTGCTCCAGTTTCACAAGCATAACAACATGCAATAGGAATCAAGTCAAACAAAGGTCATTTGAGGCACATGCAAGTCAAATTAGGGTTTTCCACTTTTATGCCTAAAATAGGGGGTGAAATTCGAGAAGCTAGCAAATTGAGGTACCCCATCATGATCAAAATCCTTTAGGCAAGCTACTAGCAAAATTTGAGCGCAATCCGAGTACTTACTATTTTTAGTAATTCATTTCATGGCTAAAAATAGCAGGTTTGTGCCAGAGGCAAGTATGAACAAGTCATTTAAGTCATCGGGGTCATGTGGAGCAAATTTCATCACAAACAGAGTTGTAAAAGTCAGGTAATTTAGGGTTTGCTAAAAATAACAGGAGGCCTAAAAATAGTAGATGAGCTTGGGCAACAGGTATAAACAGGGAAGCCAGGCCACAAGGAATGCATCATGCCAACTCCAAGTTCAGAACAGGTGAAAGGCCATGAAAGTCACATATCTCCAGAATTTACTAAAAATAGGTGGCAAGAGGTAGCTGAGGCGTTGAAAATTCCTAAGTCAACAAATTGAAATTGGCATGAGGAGGGGTGAAATGCGCCCAAGTCTTGGAGGAGAGTGAAAAATATCTAAGGGGTTGGAAAGTTCCTCCTCCCTACCTCAAATGCGCCCAAGGCTACAAGGTTGGCATAAAAATTTCTAAGTCTGAGAATTCCTCCTCATACCCTCAAATGCACCCAAGGTATGAGTAGGCATGGGGATGAAAATATTTCTAAGGCCTGAGGAAGTTCCTCCTCCACCCTCCAAATGCGCCTAGCTTGCAAGTCATAAAGGAAACATGGACGTTGAGGAAAAAAATATCTAAGGCGTGAAAGTTCCTCCTCCCTAGGTGAAATGCGCCCAAGGTTGAGAGAATATTGAATTTTTTTTTCCAAGGAAAGAAAGTTCCTCCTCCCTACCCCATATGCGCCCACAAGGAATGAAGATAAGGCAATAAGATTCTTGTTAGTGTTTCTTAGATCAGATTAAACAATAAAGCACTTAATAGAATTGCAACACACAAGACAATGAACACAACAAGATACCCTGGGAAAACCCTCCTCTTGAGGGAGAAAAACCTAGCAAATGATTCTCTTATATAAAGTAACACAAGAGCAGAAATCTGCTTACAACTCAGGCCCAACAATGGCCAATGCTTGATACAATGTATTCGCCCTTCTTCTAAATACAAACAATGCAAAGACTATGAAATCCTCCTTGAATTCGAGCTGCTGCTATAAGATGCGAATTCTGCTCATAAAGAATAGTGCGAACTTGCTTGATATTGAATTGAGATTACAATGACAAATGACCTTATATTTATACATCATAAGGCGCCTCTTCATTTAGGTCGGCCACTTTAGGGAAACACAATAAATGATGAATATAATAAAGTCGGCCCAAGTTATAACAAAATATGCGAACCATAAAGGGGTTGGCCCTTTGCAATTATTAATATTGGAATCATGAATTAAATAGCCGAAGGCTATTCATTTAATTCATGTGCTTCTTGTGCGAATGAAGTGCAGACCATAGCTGCAATAACATCAACACTCCCTCTCAGCTAGGGATGAACTTCCACCTGCACAAGACACATCATATCAGAATGAAAATAAAAGAATATCACCTCATCGTGATATCAACCATTGTGGTTACCTCCACAAATGGTAAGAACAAGTGCTCATCACTTAATGTGATGTTGTCACCTCAACGTGACTTTCACCATGGCTCTCCCAGAGGGTGATACACAAGCACAAATAAAATTATCACAGATTCCCTCATGTGATGTTGTCATGGAGTCACACACATGACATCCACCATGGCTCTCCCAGAGGGTGGAAACAAGGGCTTACACCTCAAATCTCTCTCAATAGAGAATTGCATTATCAAGGGCTTTCACCTCAACTCTCTCTCAATAGAGAATTGCATTATCAAGGGCTTGCACCTCAACTCTCTCTCAAATAGAGAATTGCATTATCACATAAGGATCACTGATACTGAGACTCTTTCTCAGTCAAGGCTGCATTCTCCACCATACCAAGTTTCTCTTGGAAGTACACAAACTTAATCCTGGCGAGAGGCTTGGTGAGAATGTCTGCCGTTTGCTCTTCAGTGCTGATATACCTCAACTGTATAGCTTTCCTTTGTACCATATCTCTAATATAGTGGTACTTGATCTCAACATGTTTTGTTCTGTCATGAAACACGGGATTGACAGAAAGCTTTACAAAGCTTTGATTATCACAGTGTATAATGGTAGGCTCCATTGATTGTCCAAACAATCCTACAAGGAGCTTACAAAGCCATACTGCCTCACGAGCTGCCACACAAGCTGCTATATACTCTGCCTCAGTTGTACTCAAGGCCATTGAAGACTATTTCCTGCTACACCAAGAAATCATAGCAGACCCCAAACTGAAGCAACAACCAGAAGTACTCTTCCGATCTGAGACACATCCTGCCCAATCAGAATCAGTAAAACCGTGCAGCTCTAAATCCACACCTGAAAAATATCTCAAACCATATCCAATTGTGCCACATAAATATCTCAGGATATGTTTAGCTGCTACAAGATGTAATTGCCTTGGTTCACACATAAACTGGCTAAGTGCACTTACTGCATAGCAGATGTTAGGTCTAGTGTTAACTAGGTACATCAATGAACCAATCAACTGTCTATACATCGTAGAATCCACTGGTTCTGAACTGGTTGCAGCCTCTTTCAACTTATCTAGATTAGTCTCCATGGGTGTAGACATAGGTTTGCAGTCAATCATACCAAACCTTTTGAGAATGTCAACAATATACTTGCCTTGACTTAGAATCATCTCATCTGACCTTTGCCAAACTTCTAAGCCAAGAAAGTAATGCATGAGACCTAGATTCTTCATCTCAAACTCTGAAGCTAATTCCTTCTTGCATTTTAGAATTAGATCATCTTCACCAGTGATAATCAAATCATCAACATATAGAACCAGAATCAAGGCCTCACCCTTTACTACCTTAAAGTAGAGGTTAGAATCTGCATCATTCTTTGAGAAGCCCAGGCTTGATAGATACTGATCAATCCTTTCTTACCATGCACGAGGAGCTTGCTTAAGACCATATAAGGCCTTCTTCAGCTTACAAACATGAGACTCCTTTCCATGAACCTCAAATCCTTCAGGTTGCTCAATGTAAACTTCTTCTTCTATTACACCGTTTAGAAAAGTTGTCTTTACATCCATTTGGTGAATCTTCCATCCTCTAGATGCAGCAATAGCAATGAGGGTTCTGACAGACGTATAACGAGCCATAGGAGCAAAGGTTTCTTCATAGTCAACTCCCTCTTTCTGTGAGAACCCTCTAGCCACAAATCTTGCCTTGTGCTTCTCAATGCTCCCATCAACTGCATGCTTGACCTTGAAGAGCCACTTAGAAGACACCACAGATTTACCATTGGGTCTAGGAACTATATCCCAAACATTGTTCTTAAGTATGGACTGGTATTCCTCAGACATGGCATCTTTCCATACTTGTTGACTGGAAGCTTCATCAACACTTGAAGGCTCTGACTCAATAATCTGACTCATCAAGGCGACATAACTAGAGAACTTGTGAGGTCTCTTGCTTTCTCTGAAGGCTCCTCTTGGAGCTGCAAAACTTTCTACTTCTTGCATTGTCCTACGAGCCCAAAGAGGTCTTTTCTTTCCAATCACAATATCTAGAGGCCCATCAGTAGGATCCAAAGGTTCAAGTGGATCAACATCTTCTTTAGGTTCTGGAGCCTCCTTCAGGTTCTCTGGAATATGATCAACTTCCATATCTTGAGGAGGTTCTTCTTCATCAATCTCCATAGGAGTGCCTTTGGACCTTCTGAAAGCAATATCTTCCTCAAATGTGACATCTCTACTAATCTCAATAGACTTCTGTCCTGGTATGAATATCCTGTAAGCTTTTGATGTCTCATTGTAACCTACAAGAATCCCTTTCTTCCCAGAAGGTTCTAGCTTTGTTCTCTTCTCCTTTGGAATATGAACATAGACTGGACAACCAAATATCCTCAAATGACTAACTTCAGGTTTCACACCTGAGAATGCTTCTTCAGGAGTTTTATTCTCTAAGATCCTGTGGGGACTCCTGTTTTGAACATAGACGACTGTCCTCGATGCTTCCGCCCAAAGAGAGATTTGCAGGTCTTGATCATGGATCATAGTTTTCACTGCTTCCACAATAGACCTATTCTTTCTTTCAGCTATACCATTTTGTTGTGGATTATAGGGAACACTGAACTCCCTCTTAATCCCTGCTTCAATACAAAAATCTCGAAAGGTGCTAGAAGTGTATTCTCCACCATTATCGGATCTCAATAAATAAATCCAAGTCTTTCTAAGAGTCTTTCTAGAGTAATCATCAATAAAAACAATATAATACAAGAAACCACTAGATGATGCAATAGACATTGGACCACACAAATCAGAATGAATGAGATCAAGAATACATTTAGATCTACTTTCACTAGAATGAAACATACCTTTTGTGTTCTTGCCTAGGGCGCATCCCTTGCATGTACCTTCGTGTTCTTGATTGAATTTTGGAAGACCGGTAACCATCTTCTCCATGATAGGTAGAGCATGAAAATGAATGTGATCCAATCTTCGATGCCAAATATCGCATATGCTGGAGCTATCATGCACAAGCGCTTGAAGAGGACGAGAGCATAGCTTGTAAAGACATTCATGTCTGACTCCAATCACTTGAGCAGTCTTGAAGCCGGAGTTCTTTGCCCATATAAGAACTTTGCCTTTAGAGAAGGCAACTTGATAACCCTTGTCTTCCAATGCTGAAATTGAGACAAGGTTCCTCTTTATCCCTGGAACGAACAGTACATCATTCAACTCTAATGAAATCCTGGAATCTAAGTGAAGAGTGGAGTTTCCAATTCCTTTTACAGAATATCTAGCATCGTCTCCAATAACGACTTGATCACTAGAGTTGCTTTCCACTAAATTTGAAAGGTGACCCCTGAAACCGGTGATGTGCCTAGAAGCACCACTATCAATCAGCCAAGTGTTGGTGTCGGTAGAAACATTACTTGACAAGGCTGAATAGAACAAGTAATCACTAGAGTCCTTCTGAGGAGCGGCTTCTTCAACATTTACAGTGGCGACTTGTTGCTTAGGTCTTTGAGGACAATCCCTCGCAAAGTGACCATACTTATCACAACGAAAACATTGAATCTTGGACATGTCTCGTTTCCTTTTAAAGGCAGGAGCACCATCATTTCCATTTTCTCGATTCCTCTTGAAGAACCCTTTCTTAAGGCCTTTTCCTTTGTTTGATGAATGAGATGCAAGAACTTGTAATTCTCCATTCTTTGAACTTTGACCAATGCCCCTAGCCGTTAATCTCGACTCCTCTTGAATGTAGTCAATTCTCAATCGATCAAACTTGGGAAGTTTAGATCTAGCACTGATTCCTTGAATGAATGCTTCCAATGAAAGCGGAAGACCATTAAGAGCAAGCATAGTTAGGTCTTTGTCGTCAATCATGTGACCAATTGTGGAGAGCTGATCTCTTATCTCTGAAATCTTCATGAAGTATGTAATGATAGATTCTCCTTTCGCCATTTTCACATGATGAAGTTGTTGCTTCAGTGCGAGAGCTCGACTAGTGTTGTTGATTTCGTACATCTCTTCCAAGGTTGCAAACATCTCTCTTGCTGTATCCAACTTGAAGACAATCGGCACAACATGATCCTTGACAGAATCAACCAATACTTTCTTTGCCCTAGTGTCTTTCTTCCTCCACTGCAATTTCTCTTCTTCCTCCTCAGGTTCAGGAACTTTTGTTTTCACGAACTCAGCTAAATCATTCTCCTCCAAAGTGAGCATGATTCTGAACCTCCATGATGTGTAATTCGAAATCCCTTCGAGTCTATCCTCGATTTTCAGACCGTTCACCATCTTGAATTTGAGAAATAAGAGATAGACTGAAAAAGAATAAAGTGAGTGTTGCACACTAAATATGATCACGATCTTTTTCACACCCGCTTTGATACCATGTTAGTGTTTCTTAGATCAGATTAAACAATAAAGCACTTAATAGAATTGCAACACACAAGACAATGAGCACAACAAGATACCCTGGGAAAACCCTCCTCTTGAGGGAGAAAAACCTAGCAAATGATTCTCTTATATAAAGTAACACAAGAGCAGAAATCTGCTTACAACTCAGGCCCAACAATGGCCAATGCTTGATACAATGTATTCGCCCTTCTTCTAAATACAAACAATGCAAAGACTATGAAATCCTCCTTGAATTCGAGCTGCTGCTATAAGATGCGAATTCTGCTCATAAAGAATAGTGCGAACTTGCTTGATATTGAATTGAGATTACAATAACAAATGACCTTATATTTATACATCAGAATGCGCCTCTTCATTTAGGTCGGCCACTTTAGGGAAACACAATAAATGATGAATATAATAAAGTCGGCCCAAGTTATAACAAAATATGCGAACCATAAAGGGGTTGGCCCTTTGCAATTATTAATATTGGAATCATGAATTAAATAGCCGAAGGCTATTCATTTAATTCATGTGCTCCTTGTGTGAATGAAGTGCAGACCATAGCTACAATAACATCAACAATTCTAAGGCGTGGAAAAAAGAAACAAGGGGTCCCAAATGTGCCCAAGTCATGGAGGAGGTAAAATAATTTTCTAAGGCATGAGAAATTCCTCCTCACCCCCCTATATGCGCCCTTAAGAGGAAGTAGATACATGTGAATGCACCCATGTTTGTGGGGGCGTGGAAATGAGAATGGAGGCACATGGGGTGAAATGCACCCAAGGTAAAGGGGTTCAACTAAAAGTTTCTAAGTGTTAAGATTTCCTTGACACCACCCCAAATGCGCCCTTCATGAGCAAAGCACAATTTAATTTTTCTAAGGCATTGCAAGGTAAAGGTATGAAATATGCCCCAGTGGTGGTGATGTTAAAATTTCTAAGTGCAAGGTGAAATGCACCCATGAACATGAAGAGAAGCCCTTCAGAAAGAAAAAAACGCTTGAGGCATGAAGAGTTAAAATACAAGTATGAAGTACTCCCAAACTTGAAGGTTGAATAAACCTTAGCATTTTATTATTTTCAAAAAAAAATAAAAAATAAAACGTACCCCTTCACATCGATACACATGAATATTATGTTTTTTGAAGGGAAATTTTTTCTATGTCTTGGACATTTCCCACTGGGAGATGATTGTGAAATTTTCCACACCTTGCTCAAGATTTTAAGACAGAGATTTTAGCCATGCGCCTATTTGATGAATTTCCTAGGCAAAATTAAATTTTTCTAAGGCAAATAAAGGAAATATTTTTACAAAAAAATGCCTTGGTTTATAAGTTGAAGCTGGATGTTTGAGAATAAATTTTGCCAGAGCAAACGCCTTAGCCAGTTGAGATGAATAATTTTCACAGGGAATATTTGATTTAATATTTTAAATCTCAAGAGTACAAACATGATGAATCACGACTATGCAGGAAAGATGAAATTTTAAAAAATTTCTAGAAGTCAAATATTTCGAGCTTCAAGTGACAAGTGTTGTGACTGCCAGAGGAGGGAAAGTGGAAATTTGAATGAATTAGCTAAAATTAGCCTCTTCTAGAATCCAACTTGGCTATAAGAGCTGAAATTTTTTTTAATTTTCTTCGTCAGTTGTTGAAAGCAAACTTGAGTCTGCAGGTGAAGAAGTTCGAACTTCGGAGAAGAGAAAGTTAGTGAAGAAGTTTGCCTTGAGCGAAATTCTTCTAAGTGCTGGAGGTTGTTTTGCTGCGAGTAAAAAAGTTTTAAGTGTTGAAGTGAGACTTTGCTGAAAAAGGCATTGAGGATGGTTGAAGCAAGTAAAAGAGCAGCTGGCAGGGAAAACCATGTTGAATCCGGCAAAGCAAGTGCATCAAGACAAGTTGTAATAAAAAAGCTGAGCAAGTCTTTCTTGCCAGAGTCAAAGTTTTCTTCAAGGCTGGGAAATTTAAGTGATACAAACCTTGGGTCTTTCAATTTGGAGACTTTTAGAAGGCGAATGCTGGGGATTGGAGGTCATCATCCATCAGTCACTTCGCACAATATTATCAAAAGTGGACTTTATGCAGCTGTTGGTTTTCCACCAGCAATTCGGTGCCCGAAGTTGATTATGGAATGTGCTAACTGCTACTTTAGAGCAAAGAACTATCATTTCACTAGATGGCAAGTTGTTGGCCAACCTCACGCCATAAGCTATTGGGGAAGCCTTTGGAATTCCAGCCTACGAGAAAATGATCTACAAAACACGAGAGAGGGCTGAAAGAGTGTATGCTTCCACATTTGATAGATGTGCTGATATGATAAACTCTCGTTGGATGAACAAGCCTAAGCCAACTCGTACAAAGCTGCCGAAACAAATAATTTCAGAGGACTTGAAGCAGGAGTTTTGTGACTTAATCATGATGCTCAACAGAGTTGGAGGGTGCATCCAATCGTTCATCTTTGAACCTTGGATGTTTTACTACATCAACCTTGTGCTGGAAGGCAAAGAGCACGCTGACTGGGCGTTGATGATCATTGACAATTTGCATGAGCAACTTAGAAGTTTAAGGAGAGCAAAAACATTTTATATGAGCTCATATATCATCTACATGCTGGCTCGAATGATGACGTATAGAGGGATATCGTACAAGGAGCCGATTGGATGTGGCTCTCAATAATTCAAGATTCATGAGGCTTGTCCGCAGTTGCATTTGACAAGCACCTCACATTACAAGAGAATCAATGATGCCTTCACGATGCATATAACGAGGACGCTCCAACATAGAACTCATCACAAAATATCGAAGGAGGCTCAGGGGTTGATTGAAAAATACAAATGTTGGTTTATCCAATTTCCGAAATTTACTTACATCATGCTGCAAGGGTTTTCTTCTTACCCATACAGATTGCCCCGATATCTTACGAACAAAATTGTGATGCTAGAAATATCTAGGCAACTCATTGCATATGATAAGATTTAGAAGAAAAAGAAGAAGGATGGACTTGACTTCCCTATCACCATGGGGAATTCAGATGAAGTTTGTCCAACACTGCAGGCAGCTAAGGAAGCAGAAAATGAGCTTCAATTCTTCCACCTCTCCTATCATACCAGCAGGCAGCATTATGATCCTCAGAGAAATATCAGATGGATACTGTCTGAGGAATTCATACATAAAGTGCACATTGAAGATTTCTGGGCGAGTGCAGTGGATGAGGCTGAGGTCAGAAGAAGGACGTTTTCAAGAATACCGTTGGACATGATCATGGAATGTGAAATTGTTCCGGTGCCAGACCAGGTAGATGAAGATATAAATGTTATACAAGCTGATTATGAGATAGTAAGGAATACGCCACTCCCACTTCCGGATTGGTCAAAGCCAGAGATTACAGATTTGGATACGCTTTGCATACTAGTCTTGACATTCACATGAAGTTGGGTGGAGAGGCGCGTGAACCGGCTTAAGGCAGGTCAATTCCCCTTACTTATAACTTGATAGGAGATCATAGATCACCAGCTGCTATGAAGAAGAAAGAGGTTGCTCAAGCTTCAGAGCCACGAGGAAAAGAACTAGTCCAGACCGAGCCTCAAAGAATTGAGGAGGCATCACATACGCCATCAAGGGCACATTCTCCAAGCATGCAGGAGATTTCATTGTTTGCAAATCAGAGGGCAAAGTTGAACGAAGAACAAGAATTACAAGAAACAAATCAGCCACCTTATAGGGATTCAGTTGGCCAGAGCGTCAATGTGCCTAGGGAAGAAAATCAGCAGGAGATAGAAGAAGAAACAACCACAGATACTCATATCCAACGTGAGATTGAGGCAACTCTTGAGGATGACACTACTACAGGGCAGGAGGCCCAAAGCTCAGGGGATACTCAGCTTATAGAGATTGATGCGCCTCGTCAGGATGAGGGGAGAGAAGAAGTTCGTGAAGAAGAAGCAATGAATGAACGACCATTCATTATTTCTGACTTGCAGCAAGAGGTGCCAGAATGGCTAAGGGACAGGATGAGACGTGATCCTGATGAAGAAACTGATCCAACAATTGAGATGGAAGAATTTTTGAGTAGGATCAGCGCACCTCCAACAAAGAAGAAGGCTAGAAAGTTTTCAAAGATTTCAACAGATGAGGATGGCTCTCGTACTCTTCACGTGGCTGTACCTAGGGTGGAGTGCGATAGAGATGAGGCTGTTCCAGAAAACTATGTGATCACTACCAAGGAGCTAGGCCGCCCTATTGGAACACAGGTAATTGAGGAGTGCGATAACTCCTATCAGGCACTCAAGGACAGATTGCTCCACACTAAAGGCAAGTATAAAAGATTGAAGGAGCACAAAACATTGATTGGTTACGTAGAACACTTGTCCCGTCCTTGTGGGCAAGAGAATCCTGCAATTGAGCTCCCAACCGAGTTTCCTAGAGAGTCAGTCAACGGTTTGAATGATTTGAGAAGGATGGCGCAGGAGGTAGATAAATGGGTTGCCAATATTTGCACTGAGACAAACAAGTTTATGGAGGATCTTGCTCATGCCTATCGGCAGGCCTCCGACATTATGGCACAAATGGATGCAGTTAATCAAGCTTGGGGTGAGGCTCGCATTTATCAGACCAGGGTTGTTCTTTGCTTGGAGGCTTTGATGCACACACCCTTACAGACTTTTGTTGGAGGAGGCGTGATACAGGAGGGTGATAGATATGACTTCACTGATTGGTACTCTTTAGTGGTCATAGGCTGAGGATTCTTTGATGCAACACAGGCAGATTTGGTCAGAGTTAGAAAGGCCATGACAAATATTTTTGATGGAGTCCTTAATACGTTGGAAGCTATCTTTGCTAGGAGGCTAACTTCTGAGGAGATAACTACAGATGACTTGAAAAGTAGGCTGGCACCTTTCTTTTCTGAGGTGAAGACTTTTGTTCAGGATAATTTTGAAAACACCTCCACCTTCTCCAGCATTGTTCAGAATACTCAGGATGCTCTAGTTTCCTGGAGAAAGTCTTGTGCTCAGCATGGGCAAATAGTTACGGTGCTGGAGTTTCAGCTTGATCACATCCTGCCTATTTCAGATCGAGAGGTTGAAGCTGTGTTGACCAGGTTCATTGACTTTGCAGCCAAGGAAAAGGAGAAAGGAAACACCCCTCTAGATGATGATCTTCTAGAAGAAGATGATGGACATTAATTACTCGTAGTGGTTCCAGCAAAGGAGTGAAGAATCTTTTGTGCATTCATTGCCCCACTCCTCTTTGTGGCAGTTTTTAGGGCAGATCCTTGATTAGGGCATAAGTGGCTCAATCTGAGCCCTTCATTGTATTTGAATCCGAGTCGTCCACTGGACTGAGCTAGATATAAAAGGGGCATCCCCCCTCATTTGTAATATAGTTAAAATCAGAATTAGACAAGACACTAGAGAATAGAGAGAGCATATAGTGAATAGCTTAGAAGTTAGCATAACTTAGATTGAGGAGGAAAGAAAGCTTTCCCTTTGAAGGCTTTGTAAAAGTTGTTGTGAACACTCTCATGATATAAAGAGTTCTCGTTGATTGGTGATCTCTTCTTTTGTTGTGAGCAGCTAGCAAGGCTTTTCGTCTTTCCAATTCGCATAGATTAAAGTAAAGTAGATTTCATTTCATGCAAGTAGTTGGTAGTTGTGGAATACGTTGTTTGGTTTAAGCAAGTTTTATTTATCCATACCACTAGCGGGCTCACTGACAGTGAGTTCGCCTTGCGTGGTCAACTGGAGTATTTTTGCACTTAACTTCAATTATGATTCATGTGTTAGTATGCATCGTTGTGATGGTATTCACATGTCGGGCCGTAGTTTGAACATTTTTCATCACCCTTTGAAGATTGCACCGGCTCTGTAGAGGCTGTCCGAAGGAAGGCAAAGCAGAACCTTGTCCGAAGCTTGCAAAAATTGATCTTCGTATTCCACATTTAGGAGTAGACAGTGGAATCCTTATCCCTGTCCTTTTACTTCCAGTATTCTCTCGGTTAGTTTAGGAACCTGAGCATCATCGAAAAATCATTCGTGTGTTGCAACTTCTTCTCTTCAGATCGAACAATTGTGTAAGTCCCCTTAGAATAACCAACAAAATCACATCGAGCCAACTGAGACTATCTCCTTGCATAAGGAACCTTGGATTTGAATGTATGATCTTTCTAGCAATCTTAGCATACAAAATACTTTGTTCAAGAGAGGATAGAGTATCCGTTGGGAAACTTTATTTTGTGTTGGTGCGGTCATAAAACGATCGTCAACAGTACTTTTTCTATTTTCAAAATTTAGATGTGTGCTACAATGTTTGATTATCCTTTTCTGTGAGTGTTTAGGTCTGAGAGCAAATACATTTCTAAAATTGTATTGAATTGTGATTTTGCTATGTGATATACCATTTTGCATGCAACTTTCGAAATTCTTAAGCAATAAATATGATCCAAAATGCAATTTTCAAATTGTAAAGTACAAAAATTGACTGATCCTAACTTGACAAATCTAGAAATGGAAATCTTTGAATATGTTTGCCACAACAATGCACTTTTTCCACTTTTTCACTACATCCATATGCCTAAATGATTACTTTGAGTTCACTTTTAGATTTGTTTTCAGATTTGATATGACCAAATGTAGATATATCAATGCAAGTATGAACTTTATCCACTTTGCAATAATTGAAATTAACCCTAGACGTCTTTTGGATGCAAAATGCAATACAATTTTTCACCTTTCAATGCTTTTTATGAGAATATGTCTGTTTAAATGATGAATGCAAACAACCTTATATCACACTTAGATTTTAAAATGATATGCTTCAACTTTCAGAATATCTAAAGTGTTTGAAACAATGAAGTTCACCAAAATGTTTGATTGGGAAAATAGATCTAGATCCTAAATCACACTTCTCCCAATTGGTTAATGCTGGATTAAACTGATCTCAAAAGGCACTTGACTACAAACCTCAATGGAAGAGTTAGAATGGTTGATTAGGGTTTTAATCCACTATTTTTTTTGGATTGACTGTTAATTGACTAATTTTTAGGATTGATTGTTAATTGACTATTTTTTAGGATGCAATGATCTAATTAAGTAAACTATGTATAATGTCGCAGAATTGCACCTAGGGGCAATTCCACATTTTTGCATCTTGCCTAGCATTTATGACATCTTGGAACATTAATGAAGAAATCTCGTGAGTTGAAATTTCGCGATTTTGACTCCACACAGACATATGGCAGAATGACATAAGCTTGACAACACGTTTCTCGAGAATCTAGGCTTTGAATGCCTGCGCGACACGTGGATGTCCGCGTGGCGCACTAGCGTCTTGACGGTTTTTCGAGTTTAAAACGAAGAATCTAGAATCCCGACCCTTATGACACGTGTCCTAGCGGCCAGGTCTCGGATGTAACGACTCTATGCTGCCCTTGCATTCATGACAAACCCCTTTTTGGCTCTCATTTTGGGGTTAGAAGTCATTAATTCAAGCACTACTAACACTTGCTCTAGTCTTGTGTCACTTTCATCCTTGAATAGCAACAATATCACTAGCGAAGCCATGCTAGACTGAGGTCCCTCCAACAACTACAAGCTCTCAAGCAGGCACTCAGCGGTGCGCCCGTGTGCTCCGAAGAGGGTCTAGACCTATGGGTAACTCTCTCTCTCTCACTCTTTCCTACTTGTTCATTTACTACTTTGTGGCGCAGGCTCTACTTTGAAGCGGGTTTTGCTTTCACCACACACTTTGCTTACTTTGTTTACACTCCTTTCCAAACCTGGCTGTCCGTGGAGGTGGGAACACCAAAACGAGGGTTTGACTGAGGCAGACCGCTATACAACCCCAACCTTTTCCCCTTGATCTTCTGTGTGTAGATTATGGAGTGAAGCTTCGAGAAAAGATTCAAATGCCCGGTAAAGGTAATCTTCCTTCAAGCTCCTTTTTGTTTTTCCTACAACCTAGCATTTTGTATGGTTATTTGACCTAGTGCGCCTTTGACCCAAGTTTAGAGGCGAAACTTAGCTCTACTCGCTTGAGTTCTTGAGCTCCTCACAGCTTAGGACGCCAGTGCGTCTTTTAGACGACAACACGTCGTGCTGGCATCTTGAAACTGTGCTGATGTCCTTTAGCAGAGAGCTCTTTCACCAAAGGTAGAGATCTTGGAGTTTTGCTCTCTTGGGACCTGAGGTAACGTTTTTGTATTCCTTTATAGCCTTATCAATTTATTCGAGTTGGGGTGTATAAGGGCAGTTCATTCCTTGGTGATCTCTTGAGAATAAAGAGACCCGTGTGTAGTGAATTCCTCTTATATCACATTTTGGTGAACCCGGTGTGAACGCATCGGATCCGTTTTCGTATTGTTGCATGTTTATGATGATCCCTTTTTTGAAAAAAAAATCGATATGTTGGAAGACGCTCTGGATGATTTCCTAGAAGTGCTCCCTCCTATCTGTAAATCTTCTGAAAAAACTCTCCCCTTGCAAGCTGAGGAATCGATAAATGTGGTTGTGGTTTTTGTGGCTCCTCCAAACCCTAAGAAACCCGTCATTTACATGACCCCAGTTGAACCATCCTCTAGGGAGGACTATTCTGTCTATGGGATTTCATGTCATAGTGATTCATCGAACTTATACTCGAGGTTCGTGAAGGCTACTGACTGTACTTCCTATAATGTTGTCGGGCATACATATAACACAAGGAGAAACAAACAAAACTTGGATAAGTAGCCTTCCGTTCCTACATCGCAACCAACTCAAGTTCCTACTTCTTTACCACCGTCTCAACCTAGCCTTCCTCCAGCTCCTAAACTTGCGGTCAAAGCACCAGGTGATTACGATCTTGTCGAGCAACTTTGTGTTACTTCGACCAAGATCTCACTTTGGGACTTGCTTCAGATCGCTTCAGTTTACCAGGAGATGTTGCAGGCAGCCTTACAAAAGATTCTCTTGCCTGCCTCCGCTAGGCCCACAAATGTTAATGTGTTGCTGGCACATGTTCGAGCGGATTCGTCGAATATTACGTTCCACCCGCAAGAACTCCCGCCTCCGGATGTGTAGAAGCAAGCAAATCCCTTGATGATTATAATTAATGTTAATAAGATCGCTATTAGGCGTACTCTCATTGACACTGGTTCAACTCTCAATGTTTGAGGTATGGACCTATTACCTAAAATTAAATTTGATTCATCTTCTTTGGCAACTTCTTCCTTGTATATTCGTGGGTTCAATAATGCTGGTCGTGAAGCTCTAGGTACGGTAATACTACCTTTGTAGCTAGGCTCTGTTACCTTGCCTACGTTGGTTTACGTAATGCTTGGCCCATTGCCTTACAATCTTCTCTTAGGGAGACCTTGGATTCACGCTATGGGTGTAGTGACCTCTACTTTACATCATTCTTTGAAGTTTGTCTCTAACAATCGGGTGGTTACAATTAAAGCAAATCCAAAAGATGCGCACCTTTGTTTGCTAGCAGTTGTTGGTCGTGCTTCAGTTGTATCCACTCTAAAAAATTGTATTCCATCCTTAAGTGTTGATGCTATGGCATGTTCTTCATCGATACCCTTTGTGGAAGTTGTTTCGCGAGTGAGTATCAACAACGATGAACCACTTGAAGTGGAGGATCCTAAGTCTCCTTCGTCCTCCCCTTCGTCTTCTCAATCAAATGCTTTCCTTGGTGATGATTGGGGGTCCTTGAATTTCTCCGAGTTCATCGTAGAATACAAGTCAGACCCCTCTGGTATAGAGTTTCTAGGACTTGCTGACGAAAAGGTGGGTGACGATCCTGTTAGGGAAGAGAAGTGTGATCCTATCCAAGGGACCGCTTCTCCCTCTACCCAAGAGAGTAGCCGTACACCTGCAAAGGAGGTTAATGTTTGCGAACCATGTAAAGAAGGTGCAAACGTTCTCGTAGAGACCTTCGACATCCATTGGTGGAATGAAGCACTCTATGTTGAGCTGCCACCTCCTGAAGTTCTACAAACTCGCTTCTCGATATGGTTATGGGTAGAAAGGCCTAGGGCATATCGAGCAAGGAATCCAAGTCCCTATCCAGTTTAAGCCACGACAACGCTATCTGGGTTTGGGATGCTCTGTTGAATAGTCTAAGAAAAAACCTTGGTGGAGTGTTAATATGATTTCAACCGAGCCATTGAGCTTGGTTCATCCTAAGTTGGTAAAAGAAAAGGGGCAGGCTGAGAAAGTCCCTTTGGATGTCTTCTCTTTGGACGAAGCCCTTGGGGAATGTCTAGGTGCCTATTCCCCATTGCCTTCTTATCATCACAAAAAAACGATTCCTGTATCGCTTGCATAAACAAGCACACTTTGGAGAATCCGTTTTGAGTGTTGATGAGGACGACCCTCTATCTAATGTTAGCGATGACGTTCCGATATCACATCCTGTAGAATGCAGTCCTCTCCTTAAAGGAGATACTATCGAAGTTCTTATGGATCCTAAATCTTCAGAAAAAGTAATGAAGATTGGGAAATGTCTCTCTTCCGAAGAAGCGGATGAACACTCCAATCTCTTACGTTCTCACCCCAATATCTTCACTTGGACGTATGAAGTGCTTGGTATTGATGAGTCCATGGTGGTCCACAATACTGTCTTATGTCTCGACGCCAAGCCAGTTAAGCAAAAAATTCAGAAGATTAATCCCAGGGTGGCTTTGATGGACAAGACTGAGATAGAAAAACTGTTGAAAGCGGGTTTTATCCGTCCAACTAACTATTCCCCTTGGATTTCGAATATAGTTGTCGTTAGTAAGCATGATGGCCGTATTCACATATGCATTGACTTTCGAGACCATAATAAGGCTCTTCTTAAAGATGATTTTCCGTTACCTAATATAGATACGATTGTGGATTCGACTGTAGGACATGCCTTATTATCTTTTATGGATGGCTTCCCGGGTTACAATTAGATCCGTATTAACTCGGATGATCAGTATAAGACAACCTTCACTACCCCTTGGGGGACTTTCTATTATGTGGTCATGCCCTTTGGTTTAAAGAACGTAGGAGCGACTTACCAACAGGCAATGACCCTAATATTTCACGATTTTATTCATAAAATCCTAGAAGATTATGTCAACGTTATCTTGGCGAAATCAGTAACCCGTCAAGATCATGTGAAGAACCTTCGCTTTATCTTTGAAAGGCTCGACTCAATCCCTAGAAGTGCGTCTTCGGCGTAGATGTCGGCAAGCTTCTGGGGTTTATAATATCTTACCGTGGAATTGAGGTTGACACAAATAAAATCAATGCCATTATTAACATGCCTCCACCAAGAAATATTACTGAGTTGCAAAGTTTACAAGGGAAGATTCAGGCGATTCGTAGATTTATATCTCAATTCGTTGATCGTACCCTCCCTTTCACTCGTTTATTGAAAAAGGATGTTCGCTTCATATGGGATGAAGAGTGTTAGAAAGCCTTTGAATCAATCAAAGCTTATTTGACCAATCCTCCTTTATTGATGCCGACTATGCAAGATAGGCCCTTTTTGCTTTACCTTGCTGCGTCACCATACGCTTTGGCAACCTTGCTAGCTCAATATGATGACGCAGAAAAAGAGAGTGGTCTACTAAATCAGCTGTGTCCTGGTCGATTACGAAACTTGCTATTCCTCCATGGAGAAGCAATGCCTCACTCTTGTATTCGCTACACAAAAGTTGAGGCACTACCTTCTCCATGCCGAAACACACGTCATAGTAAAAACAAATCTTTCAAGGCATTTGTTCTCTAGCGTCGACCTTGTCGGGAGATTAGCGAAGTGGGTCATGTTGCTTTTTGAGTTTGATATAAAATTCGTTACTCAAAAGTTAATAAAGGGTCAAGCGGTTGCCGATCAATTAGCAGACACTCCCTCATCTCGCTCCTTCTATGGGTTGGATTTGTTTCCTGATGAGAATATTTTCACAATTAACTATGACCTCGAATGGAAAATGTACTTCAATGGATCGAGGTGTCAGACTAGTTCTGGAGTGGGTGTGGTCCTGATATCCCTCGAAGGCAAATTGGTCCCTCTATCCTTTCGATTTGATTTTCCTTTTACCAATAATATCGATGAGTACGAAGCTCTTATTGCTGGCTTACATGCCGTGATTGCACTAAAAATTAAACATCTTCGTATACTAGGTGATTATGAGCTTATTGTGAATCAGATTATGGTAACTTATCAAGCTAAGGAAAGTAGGTTGTCTCGGTATCGAGACCTCACTTTGTCTTTGCTCAATCAGTTTTCCTCCTTCACGATAGACAACATCCCTAGGAGAGAAAATAGACATGTCGATGCCATGGCAAGCGCTGCTTCCTTGGTACCTTCAGAGGAGGATACAAAAAAATACCACTTCGTGGTTCAGGTTGTGCGAACCCTGGCAGTTTCCGATCAACCCGAACCTGAGTCTCTAGTATGTTTTCATACAAACTCGGGAGAGTGGTTCTCTAGTATCTGCAATTACTTAAAGACTAGAAAATTTACCAATGATGCGACGAAAAATGATTGCAGTTGTATACGAAAGCTTTCCGTGCGTTATGTCATTCTATTTGATGTCTTTTATCGAAAGGCCTATAACGACTTACTTCTCAGTGTCTCACTAAAGCAGAAATACTCCTTGCCCTTAAGGAAGCCCATCCGAGCTCCGGGGGTGGACATTTTGGTGGTAAGTCCCTGGCAAGAAGACTGATACACATGGGGTACTATTGGCAAACGATGGAACAAGATTCCTTTGATTTTGTCATAAAGTGCCTTCAATGTCAACAACACAATCGTCTTATTCATGCTCCTGCACAGGAGTTGCAAAATCAAACCTCTCCTTGGCCCTTTGTGAAATGGGGGTTGGATATCATTGGGAAAATATCACCTCCTTCTTCCAAGGGACATACCTTTATTATTACCGCTACAGATTATTTCACAAAGTGGGTTGAAGTTATTCCACTCTGGTCCAGGGACACTGAAACTATCTGTAGTTTTCTCATGAACAATATTATTTCCCTTTTTGGATTGCCTGCTGCACTTGTCTCTGATAATGGTACACCATTCAAGAACAAGGAAGTGAAGCAGTTCTTGGAGAAATTTCATATTCAACATAGGTTGTCTACACCATATTATCCGCAATCAAATGGTCAAGCAAAAGCGTCTAACAAAACTCTTGAACTTATTCTTCGTAAAATAGTTAATAAACACAGTAAGGATTGGCATATTCAATTAACATATGCTTTGTGGGCCTATTGCACGAGTGTCCATACGACGATGGGAATGATGCCTTATAACCTCGTGTATGGTGCCGAAGCTATCATGCCTTTAGAGTTGGAAATTTTGTCCTTGCGGGTTTCCCTTAGGGGTTTAATTGATGATGAAACCTACCGAGTTAACCGATTGCATTAGCTAGAGATGCTCGATGAGCGTCGTTTACAGGCCCTCGATCATCTTAAAGCTTATCAATGGTCGCTATCAAGACAATATAACTAGAATGTACTTCCTAGAACCTTTAAGCTAGGAGACTTGGTTCTCTGTGAAAACCAACGAAATGTAAATGCACTACCTGATCAGAAAGGGAAATTTAGTCCTAATTGGTTAGGCCCTTACATTGTGATTTATGTGTATGGCTCGGGTGCCTATGGATTATTGTCTATGGATGGGATGCCTTTAAAGGAACTCGTTAATGCGATGCATCTTCGTCGATAATATGCATAGTGCTCTAATGTGTCACATGTGTGGTGTTCTACCTAAGGGGTAGTAATACTACATATGCTGACATTGGTCATTCACACATTACAATTTTTTTTGTGTGTTTATAACGTGACCATGTGCGTATGTGTGAGATAAAACATACATATGTGTGTCCGACTATGTTATGTATCCATACATCACATTACATACTTTAAGGCAATTAGATCATCACTATATTTAATTAACATACAATCAAGTGTGTTTATTAAATCATGATTAACATCTAATGTAAATATACATCCATATGAGCATATAACATCCATAGCATGTATGTATGAACATACATGAAAGTGAAAAGCATACACATAAACAAAGCCATGATACCGAAACCAATATATAAATATATATGAATCAAATGTCATGTACATGTATTGGGCCACTACTATAAAAAATGAGTGGTTGTTGAATATATGTCTATACAAAAAGATCTACAATTATGTATGTAATGATATACAAAATGAGGAGCCCTTATCACTATGGTGCGTGGCTCCCTGAACCGTTTGGCTCCGGTGGTTGCTTTGGTACTCTCGGGAGGCTGCATGGTGGTCATCGAGCGGGATCGATGTGAGCGTGATGCGGACATGGCTACCTGCATCCCTCTGATCTCCCCCTGCAGTGAGCATATGTCCATCCGCGCCTGAATCAACTCCTGCTGCAGCTGTTGAACATCTGTCGGGGTCATAGCTATTGGCTGCCCGTCGAGGTCATTGTTGTAGCTCTGAAGGGCGTCACGTGCTTGCTCGGCGGCCTCAGCCCTCGTCACGGCTATGTCTCACTCAGTGAGCACCGTCTGTAGCTCCCCCAACAGCTGGTCATGTTGTCCTCGAAGAGTCGTTAGCTCTGCAATCAATTGCATGATCTCTGCACCCCGCTCCTCGTAGGCGGTCCTCAAGTGTGCTATCAGCTCAAAAGTGGGGGGATGACTCCTTGCTGATACTGGTCGGTAGGCCTCAAGAACCGTCCCTTGGATCGATACATCAGGGGCCACCGCTGAAATACACTGAGCCATTAACCCAGTCCATCCCTGTGTGTCCTCTGCAACCACAAAAAAAGAAACAGAAATCAGTATCAGATGGCATATATACATATATCATAAACAAAAAAATCAAAAGCATGAAATTATAAACAATGCACTGCACATATTTGGATCCCTTGGCTCCCATGTGGGATCGGGGTGAGGGTCGGTACTGGGTCCCGCGTCGTCGACATCGACGACCGACCTCGGTGACGCTAAGCTTGCAGTTGCTAGAATAGTGGGAATTGGTGGTGCTGACGAGACAAGGGTGGCCATGGGGGGATCCGATCTCCGTCGCGTCGGTCTCGCGGGTGCCACCTCCTCTTGTGCCTGCTCCTCCTCTACGCCACCCTGCTGGCGCCCTCTCTGCTTGTCCTATTGGGGTTGGTGAGGCAAATCCTCCTGTGGACCAGGGTCCCCTCTTGGGGCACCCTCGCGAACACTGGAGCCAGACGGTGCCTCTCCCACCACCGCGAAAAATCTGCAGCTACCCCAACGTTATCTGCCGCTGCTATGACCGACAAATCATGGTCGAGCTCATCATCATCGAAGGGAACAATATTTGTAATGGTGGGGCGAGGGCGATCCCCTACCCTCACTGCACTTCAATGGGCCTTGGTGTAAGTGGGCACATTTGGTGGAATGGTCTGGAGATAGCCATGCGACATCTGGAGACAGCCATGCTGCTGCATGACTTGACTCCAGTAATAAGACACTATGAGAAAATTGCGACAACCTATCAAAAAACGGTCCCGCTGCAAGTTCCTCAAATACCTGTCATCGTCTACCCACCGAAAATATTGGTAGGGTCTCCACCGAACCTCATCTGCGGCGGTAGTGTCAAATTGTAGCCGCCAAAACTGTAAATCACTAAATCTCCACTGGCCTGTCATGTCATACTAGTGGGCCATGGGAATATGATACGACTGTCGTTGGGGAAAACCGACTGGTCGGGTGCACATAATGTGAGCAAAGGCCCACACTTGCAAAAGTGTGCATGCTGTAAGACTGTGGTACTCATAATGCATGTACCACACTAACTCCTGGTAGAGGTGTGCCAACATGCTGCACCCCCAGACAAAAATGGTACGATGCTCAACCATCTCTCTAATAGTATGGACGAGGCCCCCGTGTAGGTGCGAGCCTCGCCTGTCTATGGTGATCTGAAAAGCAACAGTGACAACCATAACTCGGCGTAGCAATGACACCGTGGTCCTCGCTTGGTCATACCAATGCATGTATATGTAGCTTGTTTCGTCGCTGTCGTTTGTCCTCCCTAAGCAGTAGAGGACGCCCTCACTCTGCTCTCGCGTCGATCGGGTATTGTCCAAGGCCACTCGTCGTCCGTGAATGGGTAGCCTAAGGATCCGATAGACGTCCTCGAGTGTGATGGTCATCTCCTCGCAAGGTAGTTGGAAAGATGACGTCGTGGCATCCCACCACTCCATCAGGGCTGTGAGCATCCTCTCATGATATCTCATCTCTGGCATAGTGAATATGTGCTAGAGACCAACTCGCTCAAGATGTGTGATCTCGTCCTCTGTGAGACGGTCCCTTTGCTCACATATGAGTTAGTATGCTTGCTCTCCTAGATGCGCCCGGATCTCCGAGTACTCCTGCAAAAAGTGAAAAAATTCTAAGTCAGAACATCCTCCTATCATCAAAACAAGAAAAAAAATACTTAAAGACACATGCGCGTCGCACAGACGTTTGTGTGACGCGTATTCGTCCTGGACCGCCATGATTGCCCGAGGATGCCACAACGTCCTCAAGATGACAGTGTAGACTTCGGACCTCGACGCAGACTTGAGACGACAACGCATATTTGAGACGCTAGCGCAAAAAATGAGACGCTTGCACACCTCGTCGATTGAAAAAATGCTAAAAATGAGTTAAATTGCATAATAAACGAGGTTTAGAGGTCTACTTGATCCACCTCGCGACCCTTAGCGATGTCCTCGCGCAGTTGCTCCAACCTCGACACCTCGTACTCCCTCTTGCTCGACATTTTGCTAACTTTTCTCTTACAAAAGTCAACAATTTGCTCACAGTGAATAGTGACAATGACTCCCTAGCCCACTGAGGTATATATAGGCCCCTCGAGGCCCATTTTTCCTAGAGTTTGTGGCTCCTCGTTTTCTCCTGACTTTACTCCTCCATGTTGGGGGAAAACTCAGGAGGGGGCATATAGTCACCTCTTGATCATATTTTTCCTCCAAATCAATGACATTTTTCTTGATCATTCTTCTCTTCATAGTAGCTTCTTTCGATTTTTCAAAGCTGACCCAAAAATTTAAGTATTGTAGGCTAAAGTTTTGAACAATCTTTCACGACCGTTTTGTCGCTGTTTGTTGAGCTTCGATGCTGGGGGCATCTTCGGTACCGGTTAGCTTGACCTTGGTGGCCTTTGCAGTCCCTTTTTCTTGGCACACAATCTCGTAAAATTTGAAATTCGGGTGAAAATTTTCTTCTCTACTTTAGTGAGGCTGATTTTTCTAAAATTGAGCCCACTAAAGTGGGAGCAAAATGTAATGTCGCAAAATTGCACCTAGGGGCAATTCCACATTTTTGCATCTTACCTAGCATTTATCACACCTTAGAACATTAATGACAAAATCTCATGAGTTAGAATTTCGCGATTTTGACTCTAGGCTAACATATGGCAGAATGACAAAAGCCTGACAACACGTTTCCCGAGAATCTAGGCTTTGGATGCCTACGCGGCGTGCAGACGTCTGCGCGGCGTTCTAGCGTCCTGGCGGTTTTTCGAGTTTGAAATGAAGAGTCTGGAATCTTGACCCTTGCGACACGTGTCCTAGCGGTTAGGTCTCGGATGTATCGACTCTATGCCGCCCTTGCATGCATGAAAAACCCCTTTTTGGCTCTCATTTTGGGGTTGGAAGTCATTAATTCAAACACTACTACCACTTGCTCTAGTCTTGGGTTACTTTCATCCTTGAATAGCAGCAATATCACTGGTGAAGCCATGTCGGACTGAGGTCCCTCCAGCAACTACAAGCTCTCAAGCAAGCACTTAGCAGTGCGCCCACGTGCTCTGGAGAGGGTCTTGACCCGTGGGTAACTCTCTCTCTCTCTCTCTCTCTCTCTCTCTCTCTTTCCTACTTGTTCATTTACTACTGTGTGGTGCAGGCTCTACTCCGAAGCGGGTTTTTCTTTCACCATGCGCTTTGCTTACACTCCTTTCCAAACCTGGTTGCTCGTGGAGGTGGGAACACCAAAACAGGGGTCTGACTGAGGCAGATCCCTATACAGCCCCAACCTTTTCCCCTTCATCTTCTGTGTGCAGATTGTGGAGTGAAGCTTGGAGAAAAGATCCGAACGCCCGGTAAAGGTAATCTTCCTTCAAGCTCCTTTTTGTTTTTCCTAGAGCCTAGCTTTCTGTCTGGTTATTTGACCTAGTACACCTTTGACCCGAGTTTAGAGGCAAAACTTAGCTCTGCTCGCTTGAGTTCCTGAGCTCCTCGTAGCTTAGGATGCCAGCGCGCCGCGCTAGCGTCCTGAAACCGCGCTTATGTCCTTTGGCCGAGAGCTCTTTCACTAGAGGCAAAGATCTTGGAGCTTTTCTCTCTCGGGACCCGACGTAACTTTGTTGTATTCCTTTATAGTCTTATCAATTTATTTGAGTTGAGGTGTAGAAGGGCAGTTCATTCCCTGGTGATCTCTTTAGAATAAAGAGACCCGTGTGCAACAAATCCCTCTTATATCACACTACGAAAGTGCAACAAACTGTTATGATTTATGAGAAATTGAACACAAAAAAAACATAAACAAAATTCAAAAAGACAGAGAGCAAAAACAAAGGAACCCAGTGTAAATTTGAAGCTGGATTAGCTAATCTAGGGTGGGGTGCACCCTAGATTGCCTTCTTGCTTTATGAAATCTAAAAACATATGCCTAAAGTCTCTGGTCTATAGCTCTTGTTCTCTTAGGGTCATTGTTGGAACTTCGTTTGTTGATGAGAAAATCCAATTTCCATGGCTTGACAACTTGTAGGTCTTTAATGCATGGATGAGCAATTAGTGTTTATCTTCCTCCAATTAGGTATAGATTTGAAAACTTGCACAGATGAAAAAGGGGAAAGGGTTGTGCCATATAGTGGCTTGCTTAAGTCAAACCTTGTTTTGGTATTTCTTCCTCCACAATGACTTTAATATAATGATGTATAAAAGAGAGCTTACCCTTAGTAGGGTAGAGGCTAAATGATAAACAAGTAATGAAGAAACTAATGCTGCAACTCACCCTTGATGGACTGAAGTCATGTACTCATCAATTTCAAAGAGAATTTAATAGCTTGATCGAAGTCCTGCAACAGTACTCACAAAACAAATGATCATAAAACATGAACAAACTTATGTAAAAACATGATGGATGATTGACATGATGCTTGACATGAATAGATGGTGCTAGAATGTTGATAATTCTACTTTTGATTGTTCTTGATTGCTCAATAATTATTTTGCTTGTCATATTATTTTTCTCTCTAGGATTTCAAATGTTGAAAATACTTTGTATTTAAATATGCAATTATTTTAATTTCTCAAAAATCAAATGCCGATAGTTGACAACTGAAATTGGAAATTCAAATAATAAAATACCGACACCGACATATTCAAATTGGAGCCAAAAAGAGGTGGTCTAGGGCGTGGGGCACCCTAGAACAAACCCATTCTTTTTAGGGCCCAAAGTGTCGGGGGCAAATATTGAGTGCTTATATTTATTTCTCTTTGATTTTTTGAAGATATTTATAAAAAAGGTAATTTAATGCATAATTAGGTCCAACCACATAGAGAAGAGCTAAACCTAGTGTGAAATTGTCAAGGGTGACAATTTTTCGATGCTACAGGTGTTAATAATTTTTTGTTGCGGTTGTGAAGAAGATCTTATTTGGCACAACTAAGCAATTTGAGCTATTGGTAGGACATTTTATGTGATAATTTGTAGGTTTTCTCTCTTTGTTCTATGGCTACTTTCTAGAGGTTTATGTTCACATGTTTGGTCATGGTGAGCCTGGGAGAATTATGACAACTAGTTGTGAGGGAGTTTGCAACAATTTTTCATTTCATGTGTAGATCATTGTGATTGTCCTTTGTTACTACGTGGTTTTGATTATTAGCCACACCTTGGTTTAAATTATATTGGTACACTTGGTATGCCTTAATCTATTTTTTGATTTGACATTACCAATGTAGTGGCGCGAGTTCTTGGATATGTATGTTCTTCATTGATAGGTTTTATAGGGAACTTGTGATTGTGGTTTATGGGTTAGATATGTTGTTGGCATGAGTTCTACTAATGGCTTTGGATGCCTTTGGAGGTATGGATGATTAGATGTATTAGTATTTGATGTGGTTGCTATTTCTAGTCATGTGGGTTTTTTCCTTATAGTAGCTTGGAACCTTTGTTATTACTTGGATTTTGATGCTTGTGTTTTTTGGATTGGTGCATCTTCACCTGGCCTATTCTTTTTATTCCATATGTGGCATGATGGAGGGTGAGAGGAGTTATTGCTTAGGAAGTTGGCCAACATAGATGTTATTGCATGTATCTTGATGGAGCATGGGAGCATGTTGGAGATTCATATGGCTACATGGCTGGCTATGATGACATGTTTTATTGAGTGACCCTTAGTCAAAGTATACAAGTATGAGAATGTTGGGAAAAATGGGTGTTGTACATGTTGCACAAGAAAATAAATATTTTTATTATGTTAAAATAAATATTTATTTGTAGCATATTTTTGGAGATGTGTTTAGCCACATTAAATATTTATTTGGGTTCACTTGTAAACTTGTCTTGTAACATTGGTTAAAATTTTTATGCATGGGTTGCATATTGGAAAAATATTTAATATTGGGAAAACTTAGTACCAAAAAGTAAATGTTGGTGTCAATGTTTTTGTGCTGTCATGGTTTTTCCAACACCACACTTGTATTTGTTGGAGCTTGATTCTATAAAAGCAAGTAGATGTTTAGTGGTTGGGTTGACTATCATTTGTATTAAGCTTTCTTGTAGAGTGCATTGTGAAGTATCATGGGATGTGCTGTTGCATGGTCATCCATTATGCTTGGACACATGGAGTATGCATTGGAGGAACTCGATGTTTTAGAAGTATTTATGGAGAATTTGTAAGTGTAGTACAATATTTCATTGTTAAATAATACATTGAGTGTGGATGCATTTGTTGGTTGGTCTTTTTCCTCATGAAGGTTTTCCCAAGTTATATCTTATGTAATCTTGTGATGTCTTTAATATTTGCCATGTAGTTATTTTGTTACCTTGTACACATGCTTTTCTCTCATAGAGTTATATAGGAAATGGTTTGATCAATTTGATAATTTCCTAACAAGGATTACTTTGACTTAGGCTTAGATACAAACAAATTTATTCAAAGACTAGGTATTCAAACAAAAATACACTAGGATGGAACACAAGACTTAAATTAAGACATTTAAGTAGGCTTTACCATTATTTGAAATAACCAAGAAAATTGAGAAACAAGACAAACAAACTAATAAAAAGATAGGAAGCTACAAATTAAAATTAGGTGCTTGAAGCTAAAACAATCTTAAGCATGTTTTGGCCACAATAGATACCACGATAGTTATGATGTGAACAAAGGATCCCATATGCTACATATTTGAGGAAATTTTAGAAATATCATACATCATATAAATGGTATAAAAATTAAAACTAACAAAACATTTGCTTATTGTGTTTGATGGAGAAAATACATATGAGAGTTATAGGAAAACTATTGGAAGGTAGCGGTCAATGGTTATTGTACCTTGGGTTACAATGAGTTCAAAATTTGTAGTTGAATATGGACTTTCATTTGACTCAAACAATCAATAATGTATTTTGTCATAAATGGTTATTGTTTTATTGGATTTGTTTCTTTTTTTGAGCTAGTAGTTGTGTCATAAAGAAATTCCAACATTAATATTAAACATAATTAGAAAACATTTAAATTTGATGTGAGTTGGAAATGCTTGACAAAATCAATATCTAACCTTAGTTCAAAATTGGTTATGTGAAACACATATAAGAGCCACTTTGATGTGATTTTGGTTGGCACTAAACAATTTCACTAATAATTTGACATTGGATAAAAGGGCACGAGGGAGGGCTATTTAGATTGTGGTCTTTTAAGCATGATGTTGAGCTTTTGACATACCAGAAAATACCACATTTTTTTTGGTTTATTATTTTCTCAAGTTATTAAGTGTTCATCCATTTGTATATTCAAGTACTTCTATCCGAACGAGATAGACATTTGTCCAATTGGAAAAAAACATCAAACCATATAGGTTAGATAGTTGTGTATGTGATAGGAGTTCATCTATCCATTCGAAATAGGCATCTACCTAAACAAGTAGAATTTTATTCATAAAGGAGAGGCATATGCTTTGACTAGAGACCTAGACTCATTGGGACCATGAGGGTCTTGCATCACTCTCTAAACACTACATTCCCTTATTAGGAGTGCATTGAGATTGCTATCTTTTATAATAATAATAATGGATTGAAATTTGTCTCAAAATTTGGCGTAAAGCCTCAGAGAGTTGTTTTTAAGTATACAAAGAATATATTTTATCTTGATATTTATTTCAAAGATTTTACATCTCCCCCTTTAATTGAATGATTCTCTTGAATGATTAATTTGTATTATTAATTAAGTTGATATAATTTTTTTGGATACTCCTTAAACCCCATCTTTAAACCCTTGCATACTAGGAACATCCCAAACTTCCTTCATGCATCACTTCCAAACGAGATCAAGATGTAATAATAATGTAGTTATGCTTTCTTAGCTAAGTTTGATGTGAATTGTTTATATATGTACGTAACCCTTTCAAGGGCCCTATTTCCCCATATAGTTCCTCTATGATTGCTACTCATGAAGGGAAGCAATTAAATTCAAAGTCATTGGTTTTCATGAATATTACTCATTTTCTATTTCCATCTAATGCCTAGCCCTAATCAAATAAAATGTCATCCCTTAGACTAAGTAATGAAATTTCTATTCACATGGTTTGTAAAATGATTTTGTTTACCTTTTGAAAATTAAATATCAAATCAAAACCTGAAAATCTAATGAAGCCGTATGATGGTTTTCACAATTTAATAATTTAATCTAACATTATTTTGGTTCATTTGAACTATTTTTTTTAATTTGCAATCAGAGGGAGATTATTTGTCCGTTGGATTTTAACCAACATGATGTCTTTTATTTCTCAGTGATTTATAAGGACAATAAGGACAATGCTACAAATTTCCTTGTTGCAGTTGTCTTAGGCTATAGATGTAGTAGCTCAAAGTGCAATGACATTACTCATAAATGTGAGCCAAAGACACCATTAATATCAAACATTGTTAGTTTTTGTTTCAAATCTTGTTTAAGGCTACTATGTACAACAAAAACTAATATTTTGTATTTTTGCAAAATAGTTTAAACTTGACAACTAATACTAATTATTTTTGCAAAATAAATTAAGCTTAAAAACTATTACTGATTGCTTTTGAAAATAAATTAATTTTGCATGTTGAACTTAAATTTTGAAATAAATATTCTACCATACTTGCATACAAAATTAAATTTGCACAATTAAATCAAAACTAGGACCATAAAAACAATTAAGATATTAAACTACATTTCCTTGACAAAAATAAAACATTCCATTAACATGATCACAAGAAAATCAACTTGAAATTATAAAAAAGGCATTCAATTTTTTTAAAAATAGAATCGCTTTCAAAAAAACTCAACTTAAAATAAATTACTTTAATTTACAAAACCATCAAGGGTCGTATCTCATGAACAAGGAAAAGGGAAAGAAAAAAGATGTGGATTAATCCTCTATAAGATTTGCATTGAAAATCTAGGAGCTGTATGTTGTATAAAGTCGGAGCCAAATGGAAAAAAACAATGAAGCTTTGTCATTGTACAGGGAAATATGGAGACATCCTCCTTTTACCTTAGCCATTATGGGGATTTGTTGGGGCCTGCTATATCCATCTGGGCTGCAAACTTCAAGGAGGATAAATTATTGCATATTAATAAAAAAATTTCTATGAATATTTTATTAATAATTTTTGTTTTATAATAATTTTTAGGATAAATAGAAAATAAATAAGTAAATAAAATATTATTTCATTCACTTCTTTTCAATATTTAATTTTTAAAATATTTCTAGGATAAGTGAAAAATATTTTTTTTTGATAAAATATCAACTTAAAAACAAATTAAATAATTTAAATTTGATTCGAGATAATTTCAAACATTATTTTAAAAATAAACATAGTTATCTCATTTGATTTTTGTAATATTTGTTTTTTCTATGAATAATCTTAGTTTTCATCTAAAAGCAATTTTTTTAGTTATTTAAATTTATCTTTGTTTAAAATAATAATTATTTTAATATATTTTATTGATTTTTTTTTTTTTAATAAGGGGTAAACACTTTTGACCGGTGAAGTCACAAATAGGGGACCTCATCCTCAATTTAAAGATTCAACAATTACACCTCTAATGGGGTTTGAACCTTGATGGTGAGAACAACACAATAACTTAACCATCATATCATGCCACTATTGACAATTTGTTTTATCTAATTAATAAATATTTTAAAATTAATTCTTGTTTAAATTATTAATTAATTAAATTATTATCATTATTTATCATCTTCTATTACATTTATAATTATTTGGAATATTAATTATAAGGTTTTATAATTTCAATAGGAAGGAGTCATGACAAGATTGAACATTTCTATGAGCTTGCAAATTGCATAAGTTGTCACATTTTATTGCATTTTGTATTTTAGATTTCTCTAGTTTATTGGAAACACTTAAATCATATGGGACCATCTTTAGTATATTTGAAGTTTGCAATATAAACATGTTTAACTACTTGCAACTTAGAATTAATGTTTCATGATTTAAATATTGATTATTTACAACGAAATTTGATGAACTTTATTATGTTGTTAATTGACAAGCTTTGTTTTCCATAGGGGCATAAGATTGTTGATTTATCAAGCTTTCCTGATCGAGAGGCCATGTGGCATTTAGAAGTTATTGAGGCATATGAGATGTTCTACAAGTCATCCATGATTGAATGATGACCTCCTATCTTGGTACTTGTGATTATTTCATTTTTTTTGTGTATTTTGTAATGATAATGTGGTTATAACATACATTTTTACTTTTATCTATGCACCATAATTAATTTGTTCCAAAATTCATTGTTTTTGAAAAGTTAAACAACATTTACAGGGCACTGTACCCTTCACAACGAGCCACAAGGGCCAATAAAGGAAAAGACTAAACAACAAACATTAAAGGAAAAAAACACAGAAACAACCCAAAGGTAGCACAACAACAACCGAAAAACAACCAACAGACAGGCACTGGGAGCAACTAACTGGCGTTGTCCTAGTTTTTAATCAAGAGGTGCACCGCCTCGTCTCCCACCCATTCTTTATTTTCCTGGCTATTGTTCCCCTCCAGTTCCTTTTTTATAGCATTAGACAGAGTGTTCGTAACAAAGTGACCCAATTTCATGGTGAAGCGGGTTAACCCTCAAAATCTTTTGTCAAGAGTGTCCAATCTCTTTGCCACATCACACGAATCCACCCCAACATCCATAGCTCCCTGAACCTCACCAGGCTCATCCACCAGCGACTGCGGAGAGTGTGAGCCAGAGCCATGAAAAGGAAGCTTGTTGTCCACCGGAGTAAGCAGGGGCCTCTCCACAATATCTTCCTCCACATCTTCAGACTCTTCTTCCTTGTAACCCTTGTTGTCCGACTGCTCCTCCTCAGAATCCTCAATGATTAACCTCTTCTTGCTGTTCTTGGCCAGCCTCCCAGATCTCCTAGCACTTTCCCCTCTAGTCACCACTGTGTTCCCCACAACAGTATCCCCTCTGGAATCTTTCCTAACAACATTCTTACCCTTGCCATCCTTAGCAGTCGGAGCCTGCATGCATTTCTCCTTACCTTTTTTCGTTGCAGTGGCATTGACAACCGTATCAGCCTGAGTGGCTTTTAGCTCACAGAGCCCTTCCGCTGTGCTAGCATGGGCTTAAGTTTTTTGGTGGCAAATTTGGTTTTAGCATTCCCCACTATGTCTACATTTGACTTCCGAGGAGGACTCTTGGATTCGGCCGGGGAGATATGCATAGTAGAAAGGGGTTCAATGTTCTCGATGTGGACAGCGGTGATGGCTTTAGGCGGACAAAGGGCAAGATGAAAGTGATACAGTCTAAGGATAAGCCCCTGATGGAGCGGGAGCGGCAGGAGATCACATGGGTTACGACTGGCCGAATCTTTACACTTGACAACAGAGCATTCCAGGTCCATTAAAAGGAAAAACGGGAAACTGAGCAACATCTTATGTCTAAGGTGATTTAACATAGGGAAATGATAAAAGAAACAGGTTTTATATCTACCTTCCAAAGTTACATACTTCATCAGCGCCATGCACACCTGGTCCCACGGCTTAGGGAGCGCTTCCCTTTCAAACCCCGCCTGGTTCCGAACCGGGGTCTCCTCACCTCTGAAAGACGCTTTAAGGCTATCATGGTCCGGCTTTTTTGTGTGTTTAGGATATTTTTTCCCAGAACACAGCAAACCCGTAGCCTGCGCAATAACATCCTCGCTGATTTCGAACAAAATTCCACCAATGGAGACCCTCCTGTCCTTCCACGAACTGACAAACTGACCTGAAAAAATAGGATCGTGGCTGACTAAGCACTCCATGAGCGGAGCAATACCTCCCTCCACACTAATATGCTTTAGTTATTTTTTGAGGTAACATATACTCTAAGAGATTAATGGTTGTTACTCTTGTAATGTTGCACATGAATCTCTTATATACAATTGAAAAACATATACAATGTGTGCATATGGAAAAATAAATCACATTCAACATAATATTGGAATTAAGATACAAAGAACCATACATCCATAAATCAAACCTTGATACATGTGGAGAAAGCTACCTTTTCCTAAGAAAAATCAATGGAAAAATATTGCAGCTCCATTCCCTTGCAAACATGCAATTCTACAAATGCTTACTAAGGTTTTTCTCTAATCACAGAATAGGAAGAAACCTTCTTGTGTTTTTCTTGCAAAAATTAGTTGGTCTCCCCACTTTTGTTAAAATAATTGCCCCAAAAAATACCCTTTCATGGAAGTCCATGTATTCAAAGATAATACTAATAGTTCGACTCAAATTAAATCTCTCATTATTTTACATCTTATGCTTAACGTTCATGTCTTGCCCATGTTTGTTCTAGGAGACATTTTCATGCATAAACTTTTAAATTGCTTTAGTAATACTTTTTGCTAGACAAGGACTTGGTGCAATAGTTTTCCAATTGGAAATGGGGTGGCTTGATGTGAATAATTTTGTTGTTTGAATGTGCTTGTGTCCTTGCATTTTTTCTATCACCTTGCCTTGTCTCCCATACTTCATTTGTCTTAGCACTTTTGTTATTACTTATTAAATGTTATTACTTGTGTCCAAGTTTGTGAAAAATCAACAAACAATCTTGACTAAAATGACCTAGGTTGGGTGGATTTTTCACCCTTGTTGACATGTCTTTTATGATGTAATTGTATGGTTTGGATATATGCATGTAACATAATTCAATTCCTTCATGCTAGGTTACATTTGTATATATAGGATATAGTAGCTCTTTGTAAGAATATTTAATCCTTGAAATTTTCTAATTCTTGTTAGTGTCAATGGTACTTAGCCTTAACATTTACTTTTCTATAAATTGGTATTGTCTAGCCTTCTAAGGCGTATTTAACTATGTACATTTAAAGCACACAATAAATACTATATGGTTTCTTTCTCCACTCATGGTCTAAAGTTTTCTACAGATGACTAATTTTCTTACAATATTATTTCTTATCTCCTAAATTTAAAGTGAGTTGTACTTTTTTTTTATCATAAGATTCCTATGGATAGGTGCATTTTGTTATCTTATTCTATTGAAGGGATTCTAGATCTATTATCTTGGCATATTGTCATTTACATTTTCTATTTTAGCTTAGTTCTTTTTTAGTTCATCCTATGCAATTTAAAGTATCATCGAGAAAGGGTAGCCAACCCACTTAAGATGTTTTAAGATTTACAAAGTATCTTAGAGCTTACTAGTAATGTTGTCACTGTTAAACATATATTGATTTAAATAACTTTTAGCCACAATGCATGGCAAATTTGTGACATGCCTAGTGACAAAAATAATAATTTGGATTAAAATAAGCCCCACAACAAATATGGAGCTATACTGCTAATATTCAATGAAGATCTTGAGGACCTTGTTAAATAGAACACAAACTTTATTGACTTAGCAACACCATTTCATCAATTCAGCTCAACAACAAAATGGTAGCCTTTGAGAATCAACAAGGACAAGATCTTACAATTTTTTGTAGTTCTCTCTTCAAAGGAGATCTAGATCAACATCTAGACTCCTAATTCTATATGAAATATTTTCTCTTTCTCTCTAGTTGGAAGTTAATAACCTTACCAACTTTATTTGCATGAAGGAAAATGATGACACTTCCCATAGTTGATCATTTTATTTCTTAGAACTTTGGCAGTCCACTATTGGACCAACAATGAATTGATCTCCCAATTTTAGCCTTGAAGGTGTCGACATAAATTTTATATGAAATGGTTCTACCACTTTGATAAACTACATATAATATCTTGCAATTATTTGTTCTATACACATCACTAATCTTGATGTGGCCCTAATATTAATTTTAGTGTCCTTAAGAGGAAAAACTCACGACTAGTTTAGAGGTTTAACACCTAGGCCTTTTTTTATTGGGATGCTTTAGGTAGATTATGACAAAAAATGTTTCAAGGCCATATTTTGATAGTAACCAGAGTTATCAGTTTAATATATATCAACTACCCCTTTGTGTCCGACACATCCCATTTGTGCCTATTCAAACCCCTCCACTTGTTCAAAGAGCCCAAATAGTTCCCACTTACTAGTATACTCATAATGTTTATAAGGCTATTGTTCTTGTATACAATTATTTTGCCCAAAAAGATTATTTTTGGTGTTTTAGTTTGTGTTCCACTTGAGACTAATATCAACCTTGTTCATCAATAATATGTAGTGCCCCCCTTTAGTTCCTTGTTTTGATATGGTACCATACCAGATATACATGAATGTTTTGGTTATCTACCTACTCCCCCCTCTCTCATGGTATTTTCATATTGATGATTGTCTAATGTTATAGATGATTATTTAACATTGTGGATGCTATGGCATTTTCATATGAATGCTCATCTAATTTTGTGGATGATTATTTGAAATTGTGGATATTATGACATTTTCTTGTCATGATTACTTGATTGTAGATTTTATGATATTGTTCACATAGATGATTAACTATCAACATGGGTGTTATGACATTTAAGTTGGTGATTATTGATATTGTGGATGTTCATGCAATACATTATTGCCATGTTCATTTAATGTAATGAGTAAACTTTATGAATTTGGCAATTCATTAGTAGTTAAGGATGTGAGATTGTGATTGGTTGGATCCTTTTATCATGCTTATAAGATGTATCTATCACCTTTGGGCTTCATAGTCTTGTTTGGTATACTGATTGATCTTGCACTTGCACTTGATTATGTTTTAGATTTAGCACTCCATTAGTAGTTAAGGATGTAAGATTGTGATTGGTTGGATCCTTTTATCACACTTATAAGATGTATTTATCACCTTTGGGCTTCATAGTCTTGTTTGGTATATTTGATTGATCTTGCACGTGGACTTAATTATGTTTTAGATTTAGCATTGCCATTTCATTGTATATCTTAATATATGCATTGGGTCTAATGATGTGTTGTGTAGTATGTAGGAAACATGACGATCTTACATAAGGAGAACAAAGGTGCCCCACAAAGGTTTCAATGCATCTCTTCCTTATGTTGTGACGTGATGCCTTAAGGGGGGTGCATTTGGACTAGACACAATTAGGATGCCTATAGTGCTAGAGGGTTACCTTGGTGAGGGATGTTGTCCTTTATAACTCTAAACTAGGATTAAGACTATTGAGCCTAGTTACTAGGTCATTAAAGTGAAAAATAGATGCATTTAATGTACAAAAGACATCCCACTCATAGTGTTGCAAGTATGTTGCAAATGTAGTCATTGATACCAACAGTATGGAGTTTGTTGGTTGTCACTGATGTCAATCAGTATGAGAGGTTGTTGATGATGATTGTCTCTATTGTCAATAATGTGGCAGTGTGTAGTTGGTTGCATATGCTACAATCAGAAAGGATGTCATGGGTTGCTATACCAATTGTTTCTTGTTACTCATGAATGTGTATATGATTTTATGAATGTTGTATTCATTGCCCGTTGCTATAAATTTGTATAGAAGGATCCTTTATAGTTAGTGGCTTAGGAAAGTGCTCTGAAAAGGCTCTGGAGAATGCTTTGCATTCCTCTGCATTTGAAGATATGTTCCTACGGTTCGAAGGTTAGACAAAGTCAAGTGTTCAACGTATGTGTTCCAGTTTTCAGATCTTGTATGTTACCACAAAAGTTTCTTAAGTAAGCAAAGTGGTGACTGAACTATTGCAATCATGGAAGGTTATGATAAATGCTATGCATTTCTCTATAGTTGTAGTTTTGCGGTTTGGAGGATGTGTCTCTAATGTCTATCTATTGCCTTTCCTCGAGTTTCAATTGCTAAAGTGTAAGACAAGTTGAGCTGTCAAAGTTATATCTCAAGACTGTTTTGTCTGGGTTTGCGATAGATACTGGTTTTGTATATGTTTGCTTGCACCAACATATTGATGCATGAAGTTGTGAAAGTAGGGCATGGAAATATTCTTGAATATCATTTGTTGCTTGTGATGTAAAGCATGTGTTGTTATCTTGCCTCTCTGGTACTACTTTTGGTCTAGAGATTAATATTTCAAGGGTTGAGTGTTTGTTGGGTCGACTTAGTGTTCTAAGTTGCTTGTGACAAGTTTTTGTGGCATGCACCAACATAGGAATGTGCAGATTTGAATTAGGTCTTTCTTATCTCTTAGCTTGGACCATATTGGATTTCCCTTTCTCGTAGATGTGTTGAAGATGACTCAATATGGTCATTGCACATTTCATGTTCATACATTTAAGGATTGCTGACAAGGAGAAACTTTTTGATGCTTGCGGATGGTATAAATGTAAGATCAAGTGTGCAATCAAAGAGGTACAATTTTTCAATGTGCGATCAATGTAATTTGCTAACAACAATGTGTTGAAGGCAGAGTAATGTTTTCAAAGTTACATAAGAGTGTTTGATTCTTGCTAGAGGTAGTGAGCCAAAAGATGAAGAGTTTAAGTGATGTGCAAAAGGCAATGAGTTGACCAAATTGTGTGAGTGTTGGAGGTAGTGAGCCAAAGGAAGAAGTGCACGTGTCAATACTGGAGGCAATGGGCCAAAGGTAGAGTGATGTAAAAGTGCTAAAGGTAGAGAGCCGAAGGCAACATAAGTGTTGTAGTTATTCTTTGTCATCTGATTCTTCAAAGAGTTGTATTTTGAGGTTGTAGCCTCACTCTATAAGCAGGGAGTTGTGAAATTCCTTAGGTTGAAGACCTTAAATATGTTGCAACTGTTGATTCATTTGTGGAGCTAGATTTGGATAGTAGCTCCAAGTAGCCTTTCTCATCGTGGTTTTTCCCTTGTTGGGTTTTCCACGTAAATTTGGTGTTATGGTTTTGTACTCTTGCTTTGAATGTATTATCTAATTAAGGCAATTTTAAGTTTTGACTGAATTGATTTGAG